>WURS02075129.1:0-10331 GCA_011762765.2 Rhinocypha anisoptera | reverse complement strand
TTTTATGTACTTTTTGTGCCGTCTTAGATACTTATACATTGCTCCACTGAGCTTTTCTTCATGTGTGTATATATATACTCGTATATGTAGTCACGATATGGTGAAAACATACGTCATATATTTGCACATAAATAAAATGAATAGTGAAACATAAAAAGATAAACACAAAATGCGCTAAGGACAATGGAAACCCACCAGTTTTAAAGATACATTTGAATTTCATCTTTCAGAAATATGTTACATGCTGGGATTCCAAATAATAAACGTGGGGAAGAATAAGATGAGAGAACCAACTCAGCGTTTAAAATACACTCTACGTTATAATGAATTACATCAAATATTATATTCAATATCTATATTATTCCATCTTCCTCGCACGTGATCGCACTTTCTTTCTAAGCTCACAACGGAATTTCACATGCCGTAAATGTACACATTTAGGGACTAAAATTCATATTGAAACCATTAACTATGAATTTGTATCAAGTTATAGAAAAGGTAGTAACGTTATGGAAAACTATACACATTTACCATGACATGATGACACTTGGGTAATCATGTTAGAGAAAGAATAACATATTTCAATTACAGAGAAAACAGAACGTACGTTTAACAAGAAATCACATAAATTTAATAATTACAGAACAGACAGCAGAATCACATAAATCATCTAGTCCTGGGTGTGGTGTTGAGGGTATAGCGTAGCCATTTCCCCCGAAAGGTCCTTTGGAATAGGTATAATATGAAACTTCATTACTGTTTACAGTAAGCTACAATTTAAGTGCAGAGCCATTTGCTTAGAAGTTTTGTTTACTCTGTATTTCATAGCGAAACCCACTATAACCAGGAATCCCACGTTCCCTCACACTCCTGCTCATGCTTTAGGAACTGAATTATTCATCGTCGTGCAACCAAAACGCTTCGCACTCAGTCCCAGGTTCTAAGTTCCAGGGCCGCGCCAAAACGAATCACGTCCTACTGGGCTCAGACAGAGTGCATTCGACTTAACATCGAATAGAATTTGCTTTCAAAACACATGCGTTAAACCGAGAAATTCGCAAAACACGGTGACGAATTTCTAAAGACAGTAATAACAGCCACAATTTACGGTCAAGTGCCTTCATGCTTAATACGTTCGAATTTTGAACCCAAGCAAAGGCTTAAATTACCTTCGAGTATTACAATTTTCAATTCAAATTAAAAGCATTTTGGTCTGAGTTTCGAATCTTCTAAATCAAACATCGCCTAATTTTCAGTTGAGTTCAAGTTTGCGAACTAGTTCTTGATACCATGATGGGTAATTCTCCTGTGGCATTGTGAATGTCATGCTATCGCAATCGCATATAAAATCTGTTTGCAGACAATTGTATTTCAAATGTACTGAATACTAATTATGAAACTGAAAATACTGAATATTAATTATGATGATGAAAATTATTTATATGACCTCCCGATCAATGCAAAAAAATCTATAAAACGAGAGAAGTAATGGGATCTTTAAAAGAAACATACTTGCACATTTCTTTTCAAAATATTCTTATTCTCAGCGAAATAATTTCTTTTGCCAGTCATATCTTGGAAACATCTGCGCCGACTATCGATATTTGTTTCTTTTTATACCATCCAGTATCACTTCTTCTTCTGTGGTCAGCAATCGGTAGATTGGTTGGTAGCAGTCTTTCGTCTCCATTCCGCTCGATGACCTTGGACCAGCCTCTTCAACTCCAAGTAGGAATGGCAGCCCATAACGTCCTTAAATTTTTTAATACATTCCTTTATTAGCACGTGCGTACTAATTCATTTAATATAATCCTCCAGTATCATGACATCAGCTTAAACCTTGGTCCAATATATTTAACTCCTACAGTAGTTACGTCTTCCATCACCCATGCATAAACGGGTGGGCCATCAATGCAGTACGTTCCTTCATGGAAACTTCACATTGTGAACACAAACATCCAAAGCGTCTAATTCGAAAAAATACCATCAGTTTCATAAGTAGGATTCTGACTCCCGGAATTTTTGTCATTCAGTGACTAAGGCCCTTATATATAGTCCTGACCCCACGCTCAAAACGATATTAATAGTCGTGTTTATAATTTTAATTTTAAAATAAGGTAAAGAACTAAAAATAATTAGACGACACAAAAAAAAGAAGGATACATGGCGTAACTAGTCGGTGGAGAGAAAAAAAGGGCGCCGAAAAAAAAACGACGTCAAAGTGGCAGCATTTCATCAGAGCAATCGGAGGGGGCACAAAATAAAACCGGAACTTAAAACGAAAAGGGATAAGGGGGGGGAGGAAAAAATTAAATGCTTTAGCGAGGGGAGCAGCCGCAGGAAGCTGAAGGCGGGAGTTCTGAGTGAGGCGAAACAGAGAGGAGGCGGAGGGGCGGGGGGAGCGAGAAAGAACGAAAGAAAGGAAGAAAGAAAGTAGAGAGAGCGGAGGAAGGAGAGGGATAAATGGGAGTAACGAGAAGCGAGAGGGGAAGGGCGGGAGGGGGAGGGAGCGCTCACTTTATCGGACAGAAATAGAAACAAAAGGTGTAATCTTTGTGAAAGGAAGAGCAAAGAAAGACTCCAAGGGGACCCGCGGCATCACGAATTCACGCCTGCGATATTGAGCTTTGGGAGGAAGTTTTAAGTGGGGGAGAGGGGGCGGGGCGAGGGCCTCTACCCCGACCACGGAGCGGGAATGGAGAGGGACACGGGGAGAGGAGGAGAAAGGACTTTAGAGTTGGGAACGGGCTGGAGTGGACCGGGACCCGGAGCGTAGATCAAACAATGGCGGTGATATTAGAGAACGAGGTCCAGTTGGGTGAGAGTAATGGGTCAAAGGGTGGCCCAGAGGGGGAGGGAGAGGCCGAGGGGAGTCCGGAGGGGTTCGCGGCCGGGAGGCGAGGATCTCTTTTTTTGTCGGGGCGGATGAGGGGTTGGGCGTGCGTGGAACGAAGGCATGGGAAAATTGAGTCAGAAAAAATGTCGTTCGAAGGGCATTCATTCGACAGACAAGGAGTCCTGGGTTTTCGATAGGCACGTGGTCCGTAAGGTACAGGGAAATGTAATTAGGCCGGGTCAAATGAATTTACACAATTTAACGGAAATAAAGCACCCCCCTGCTTACGTGGCTCGACCGCCCGCAAATATTGACACGACGGTAACCACTCTTCATCGGTCTCTAAGTCCCGAAGATATTTTGGAGAATAAAGAACACAAAGAAAAGAAGTGTATTTCAACAATCTGTGTTAAGTCCAGCATTATGGCTCCTTGACAAGTGTGGCGCTGCCAATTAAAAGAAAACCTGGAAATATTAGAGAAAAAATATCAAGCGGCCCAATGCTCTCAGTGTAAAATACAAATATTATAATTTTATTTTTTACGAATTTTGTTACTAAATAGTAAACCTTCGAGAGTGTTCATTTATTAATCGTGGAATTTTTTCTGCTTCATTTGTTTCACTTTTCCGCAAAATTTTCATCACTTCTAAGATACCATAACGTGGAAAAAGTTTTTTTAACATCAAATATGATATGGCTATAATGCAAGGCACTGAACTCACCTTCTAACCATACGTGATGCAAACAAATTTTGACACACTTCAAGTTTATGTAAACGAGAACCCACCTCCTTAGAAACAATATGCTGAAAATAAACAAAGGGCGTCGTTTCCATTGCGTCGCGACCCTGAGAATCAACAGCAGCCCAAACCAGGGATCAATAGAGGAAAAAGGAATATTCTTCCCGTGCTTCACGGACAATGACGGAGGGTTTAATCTCCCCGCAGGACAAAGGCTTCCGACGCCGCGGGGCTTCGAACGTCGACCCTCGTGGCGCGAACCCTTGGAAGTGAAAGCCACACAATCCCTCGAATGCAGAAACAATGGAAAGACGGTTGGAGGGTGGATGGAGAGAGACAGAGACAAAACGTGGACGTTCAACGCGTGGTCGGGCCACGGGAGTCGTCTTCGCAGAGCGAACCGATTTACCATTCCAGGGCGTGGAAATTTGAGCGGGACATACGAGAGGATAACTGAACATTCCCTTCCCTCACCTCTTCCCTCGCAAGACCTCTCACGCACTTTCCTTCCCCGACTATTCCCGAAACGGGTGTCCTTGGAAGCGAGCTGGATGGGCGGTCTTCCTCGTTTCGTGAGGACGTGCCCTCGTCCACCGCGACGTAGAATTTTCGCTTTCCTTCTTCTTAAGGAAGGCGAAACTCGGATGGCTGTTAAAAGGAATAAAAGGCGGGCAAACATGTGTGTGTTTGGTGTGAGTGTGTGTGTATATATATATATATATATACATGAACGTGTTTGTTTATTCGCTTCATGGAGGAGAAGAAGGTCGGCGCAGGATTGAAAGAGCAAATGTTGCCGGGTAGGATTCGTGTGTGCACAGAACTCGAGCAATGGGCGAAGTAGTTGGGGATACACACACACACGCACTGCGTGGCGGGGATGGCGTGAAGATAAAATCTGGATAAAAAAAAGTTTGCCTTAATTTATTCACCTCTGAGGGGGAGGAGGGGGGGGGGGCTCCTATTTCGGTGAAGGCGCAATTCAATTCGCACTCGGTCTGATGTTCTGCGCTCTCGGGTCAACACCCCCGCATGTTCCCTCACGAGATCAGATTCCAGACACTCCTACGGAGAAAACGTTTTCTAGATAAAAATATGTTTTGAATTACACGGATGCATAAAGTTGAACTCGTTTCCTTTCTTTCTGTCTGAAAGTTAAAGTTATTTCAAAACTCGGATGCACCCTCGTAGAAAAAATATATAAAACTAAAGGATTCTTAATGGCACTTTAAAACAAATGTGTAAAAAGGCATTTCCGCTGCTTGGAAAACATTGATCTGGTTAGGTGAAAAGTCATTAATTCTTCGAATGCTGATCAAAATTAGGAATGGAATTGAAAGTTAACTTAATTCTTATCGTTTTCACTTCCTCGCGAAAAAATGACCCTGAATAGAATTGAAAAGTCGCCGAAAAACTAATTGAACGTTGTCTGAAGAGAATTGGTTTTTAAATGACATGCTTGACAATCATACGTTACATTTTTGGATTTCCTACGATCATTAATACCATTCCAGGTTAGAAGATAGTTCATTAATATGATTTATTAACTTCAACTGATGGTGAGGATGGAGGCATGTATGTAGGTCAAGAGGGAAAAGGGTCCTCCTGATGGCAGGACGGGTCAAAGGGCTGAAATACCGGTGATGCCTCGTTGACACGCGCGGTGAAACCCAAGTTGTTACATTCAGGGGACGGGAAATTTCTTGGGCAATGTAGAACTGTAACACCTAGGAATAACAGCGACTGAAGAAACAGTAACAAGAATTGGTACTTGTCTAACACCCCTGTCTGCTTAGCACGTCTCTGTCTGTCGTTTAATGACGCTTGCGCTATCCTCATCAATCGTGCCGTAACTCGGGGAGATGTTAAGTACATACTTGGTTTTTGATTGTACTTGTTATCCAAAATGTTGAAGAAAAATACATCCTAGCTTGTGAGGAGTTTACAGGAAAGCACTTTCGCTTCGACTGGACTGGAAGGCAAATAGAATCACCGCTTTGCCTCTCTTCCCTAAGCTTATGACACGGTCAAGGAGAGCCCTCCAAGAGAATAATCGGAACTGCATAGCAGTTGAAAAAGATCCTTCTTAAGTAATAAATAAGATACAAAGAAATATAAATCAGTCAAAAACTCAGGCTAAGGGCGATGTGGTCTCCAAGTCATTTGAGTGCCGTTGAAGCCTCGAGTAAACGAATTCTTTTCGTTGCCAACACACGGAACAAAGGCAGAAAGGGAGAGTAATAGAATTTCCAAGCAGAGGACGATTGAGTATGGTGTGGAATTCAGTGGTACTTGAAAGACAACCTTTGACCTTGATCCGGAGCGATGTGGTCCTCGATTCCCACCGTACTGAAGACAAAACGTTAGGAATTCATCCCAACAAGGTCGTGTTGGGATGAATTCCTGTTAAATAACGTCATAGCAGATAAGATTTCATCCATCACACACAAAAAATACTGTATTGTACTCTAATGAAATGAGTATTTAAATATTTTTGAGTATTTATTTAATCTATTCATCCTATCCTATTTATGCGAAAAGAAACAAAAAATGTACGGCAATGATATTATTTTTAGTGCTGATATTAATATTCAGATACTGGTTACAATGATAAGTTATCTTATGATACGATCCAAATGAATTCCGTAATTTATGAGGGAATTTAAGTACACTATTAGCTTATGATTAACATATGCATAAATAAACAGCAATTATTATCATTCGAATAGAAATAGTTACATGTATCCGCATAAGTTAATTAGCGTATAATGCACAGTTATATGTGGAAATCTTTTAGCTTGCTAAGAAATGCGTTATTATTCAGTAAAAGCATCGGTATAATTTGTGAGGGAAAATTATAGAGACGTCAGGGAAAAAATATTAAACCAAGAAATATAAAATAGGAAGGCAACCATATATGAGAATATATGAATCATAAGGTCTTTTTTGAGGGAGTAAAATTTATTGATCTACAACAACTTTGATATGCATGTAACATGGATAATGAAGTTAAGCAGAGGTATAATAATCGAGAGAAACTTTGAGACTGCGACATTTTGGAACCACATGGAATAATGGAGTACTCCACAGGAGCCAAACTTTAACATCCCGCTGGAGGGCAATATGAGAGCTCATTCTCCCTGAGAGACGTCATCATTTGCTCGCTGAACCGCATATGCTCAACGTATTTGTAATCACCCGCGTCATCGAAGCGGAAACGATGAAGAAGAACAAAATTAAAAGGTCCTTGACTTGGCAAGAGACACATCTCAATTTTTTCTAAAAATGGGAAAGCACACGCCTTGAGCAAAGAGCTCTTAATGTAATGAAAAGTTCTACAGCCGAGATGTAAAGGAAGGGTTCGCTCATTTTTCAAAAGACATCCCCCCCCCGGTGTCTCTCACGGCGACGCTTTTGAAGCTCCATACTTGGGGCTGAGTTACGGTCCCTCCTGAATCGAGGGATCCACATCCGCGAAGGGAAAAAAACGTTCGGGAATCGATCCCGGGACTCTGTGGTGGAAAGCCACCTCTATAACAACCGGGGAAGAAGAGAGGGGTCGAGATGGAAATGGAAAGGTAAGAGGAAAAGAAGAGGAGATCCGGGAGGAGGAGTGAGAGCGAGAGAGGGAGAGATATGGATGGCGGGGAGGGGGGGTGGGGGGGGTGGAATTGGTGCCCTATTAGAGAATCAAAGGGAATATATAAAGGTGAGCGAGTGGGAGGAGGAGTATAAAGGGAGCGAGAGGTAAGAGGGATATTTAAGCCGCTCGAGTGGGACCCAGAGGGTATGCGTCGTCGCGTCGCTTCAAAAGAATGCCTAATGTTCGGGGGGGGCTGGGGGGAAGAGGAGATAAATAGGGAGGGAGAGAATAGGAATCGGTATCATTGGAGACGCAGAATTTTTCACGAAGAATGGTGAGGTGAAAAACGTGTGAAAAGTGAAGGGCAATGGGATTAGAGAGGGGGATCGGAAATAAGCTACTTCGGATAGAGACAACCTGAAGATGATACATGGTATCGAAACCATGAATGTGTATTAAATTTATTTATTGGAATCTAAGGAGTTTATTTATTTTCCACCTTCATGGAAGAATTCCACAAAGTAAACCCCGAAACCGTCTAACTTATCGGATACAGATGTGAATCACGAAGGGAAGGAGCCCCAATATCTTTCGGTTTTGGTATATTTATATAGTATGTGTGTGTATATATGTATGTTTGTGTGTATCTATATATATATATATATATCTAGCACCGATTTATTTTACAAAAACTTTTATAAAAAACAAATCAAGATTAATTAAATAATTACACAACAATGACTGTGTACAACGATTTTCAATAAGGATACTGAAATTAAAGAGCTCCTGATGAATACACTGTTTTTCCTCTTCGGAATTTGATAGTACTCGTGATAAGAATGTCAAAATGATTGGCATCATGTACGCAGCGTACTTTGGTTTCGTATCCTTTGAAGTCCCTGGAAATCTCACTGATTCTGTGACATTAAGTGGGAGATGCCGGCCTCGTTGGCGGCGGGGTAACGTCCTCGTCTGCCAACCCGGAGGTCGTGGGTTCGAATCCAGAATAGGTGGATTTTTCTATCTCCACCTAGGGCATGGATGTGTGTGATTCGTCCTTGTTATTAAACATGTTATAGTGCCCACAATAATTAGGTTATTAGTGCAGTCTGTGGGCGATATAAAATAAATAAATAAATATAAGGGGAGTACGGAAGCATAGAACGCTGGATTTTATGTATATAGGTGACTTTATTAATATTGCAAAAGGGATAACAGCAAACACCAATGCTCTAACTCTTAATCAACTGTCAGCAACATTGAAGAATTTACTCATTTTTTTATCAAGCAAATTTTTGGAGTGGCGCGGCGGTAATGAGTACAACTAAGATTTTCATTTAAACGAACTAAATACCTATTTTAATAAAAATGCCTTTAGTATTTACCAACTACATAAACATTTTCTAGGTACTCAATATTATCGATGATAGATTTTTGGTTAAAACCATTACATCACGCTGTAGTAATTGCTCCCTATAACTTTTATAACCCGAATAATGTTAATATGGAGTTTACAGATGTGAATGGAAATGGAATTAGACAACACAAACGGGATTAATAGGTTCATCAATTAGTTTTTCATCATGACCTCGTAATTCTCAAATGCATTATTCCATCAGCAAATTTAAAGAACGAAAGCAGAAAATAAAGTTACGATTGAATTAGGGTATTTCTTCACGTTACTCATATTTCTATATTTGTTGACAAAAAGTTATATGAACGATCCTCGCCATTCACAAGCAATGATGTATACTCCACAGCGGATGTAAGAAAATAATTTGTGATTTATTTTTTCAGAATAAATTATTTCATGCGTTGATATTTTCTCAAAATAATTCCTTGAAATTAAACATAAATTAATGCGCTCCGTCATTAACCGAAATCACCAAAGGAAGGGATGCTATTGGTTATTTGTGATATTATAAATTATTTTTTTAACACATATATATTTATATATATGTATGCTCTCAAAACTCTTTATATTCCTTGAGAAATGGTGGAGAGAGAGTCGATGCGTATAATGGAGAGTACCAAGTGCCAACACTTAAAAAAGTCTCAGCCGTACTCCACAAAAAGAGGCAAATTATTTCATGAAGGGACGCTGAGGAGGAGGAGGACGCTGGGAGAGAGGGATAGAGAAAGGGATGACGAGGACGAATGCCCGGAGGAAATCAAGGGAGCCCGGCGAGGAAATGTAAATAGCGAAAGGAGGGGGAGGAGAAAAGGAGAGTAAAAAGTGAAAAAAATCATGATTAGGAAAGTAGGAAAAAAGGGATGAAATGAGAGAGAGAAGGAAGGGAGGTAAGAGGAGAGAAAGGAAACGAAACCTCCCTTTCTCTCTCTCTCTCGTTCTCTCTCTCTCTCTCTCTCTCTCCGGAGTAGTGTGCTGCGGTTTGAACGTCGGGATGATTTTTTTTCCTCGTCGGGGCATGGGAGAGAGGCAGGGGCACAGGGGCTGGGCGGTGTGGGCCGAGAGTGGAATGGAAAGGAGTGAGAGAAGCGGGGAATAGGCGACGGAAATGGTGTGGAAAGGAGGTTAAAATACAAGGGGGTGGAGGGAGGGAGAAAAAGGGTGAGAGAGAGAGAGAGCAAGGCAGACCAGTACAGAGAAGGGAGAAGAAAAAGAGCGAGAAGGGGTGTATGTGAGATGGAAGGTTAGACAGGCGTGATATGGAAAGACGGAAGGGTGCGCATGGAGAGAGAGAGGGGGGGATATATGTCGTGAGAAGGGGAAGGGGAGAGAGAATAAGAGAAAAAGATACAAGGATGGAGGAGAGAGAGGGAGAGAAAGTGACTGAGAGTAATGGAGAGAAAAAAAGGGAGAGAAAGAGATGGGGGAGTGGGGGAAAGAGATATGGAATGAGAGAGAAAGATAGAGAAAGAGAGAGGGAGAGAGAGAAAGAGATGGATAGAAGGAAGGAGAGAGGGATAAAGAGAAGGAGAGAGAGAAAGAGAGGGAGAGAGAGAGAAAGAGAGAGAGAGACAGAAAGAGAGAGATAGAGTGGTTGGAAGAGATGCCGAGACGCGTAGAAGAGTACCCTTATTTGCTTTAGTAATCTCCCGCCTCTCGCTTCTCTCCCCCCCCCCTCGCGAACGCGCCTCTCCCCGGACCCGGGTGCTGAGTCCCCGCGTTCGCGTGTGGAGCACACTTGATATTTGGGTCATGCGGGT
>WURS02075118.1:0-10331 GCA_011762765.2 Rhinocypha anisoptera | reverse complement strand
AAATCCGGTTTCCCTAGCCTCAGCGCCGAAGGCCACCCGATTGAGCCCCCGCCCCCCCAAAAAGCGCTCGTTTTTCTCCTTCCTAAGAGGAGCAAGCGTAAGAATGTGGCATGTCAGTTGTATAGGCAAAGTATCTCTTCCCTTGCGGAATATTGTCCGAGAGGTGTTCCGTGAGAAATACTATATACAGTATTTCTAAGTCACTATAATGCACTATAGTGCATATTCGACGAGGAATGAAAACAAAGCCTTTTAACATGATGATGTTCTAAGTCTCTCCTTCTTCGCCTACAATCGCTGTCTTGTATTTCACGACTCCATGCATATTCGTGTATCAACATACTTGCATACAAGCATAATCCCTGCATCCCCACCCTCCAATGTACCAATAAGACAATGAGCCCTAAAACAACATTGACCACCGATTAGGTCTGTGGATGACCCGACTCCATAAATTCACTGGCTTGATCTCGTGTTTCGAAGTTCAAGAACTGAATTTCAACGCCTGGTTTATCTGCTCTTCTGTGGGATATCACATCATTTACGTAAGCGAAAGTGGGTTTTTATTCATTTGAGTGCTCTATGAGTATTTTTAGTATTCATGAGTGAAAGATTGACAACAAAGCCCTTCATTTCTATCTGAACCACTTTTTTGGGTTCAATTTTAATAGCAGGTGAACAACTTGAAGAAATTTCATCAATCGGAGAAAAATTAAGTTGTAAACATGGAGCCGTGCAAGTCAGCATGACAAGTTTAACAACAAGATTAAGCCTTGCTGAATTTTTAACGTCACTAAGAGGAAAACATCGTCAAAATTTCACCGAAACAATTAACAACGGCGACTTGCATGGGAGCACGGGAAACACACTATTAAAAAGGAAGAGAAAATTATTCAGTGCTTAGTCCTAGAGTTTCGTATGTCATAGGAGAGTTTGTTCGGTCAGTAGGGCATCGATGGAAACCCGCGTGCCTCCGTACGGACGACCTACAAAAAATTCACGAAATGATCAATTTCGAATTGCGAGTGTGTTTGGGAACACATTAAAGGCGATTGGACGCGACCGCGGAAATCAAAAAGGGAAACCTTCCAGCTCACGTGTCGTCGGAATCCCCCGGCGACCTTCTTTCGGGAAGCCCAGTCAATCCCTCCGTTCAAAGAGGGCACGATGAACGTGTGGGCAGACCGCCATTCACTCCGTGGACACATCTTCGGTCTGAGGCGGGCAGGGAAGTGGAGCGGTTGACGATCGGGCGGGCGGGCGGCGAGGGGGGCAAGGCCTCGCGCCTGGGAAGTCGATCGCGCGACCCCTCCCCGGCACCCCTCGGACTCGGATGTCTCCTTTTACATCGACCGTCTTCATCTTCTACCTCAGTCTTCAATCCATAGATTGTTTTGCAGCTGATCGACATTTTATGGATCGGTGTTGAGCTTCCAGCTTCAGTTCTTCGTGGGAATTGCGGTGGACACCATTTATTAGTTATTGTATGCATCTGAGGAGACTCGGTCTTCCACATGCACATTCTTCCCTCGATGTAACCTTCAAATATAGTTTTTAGATATCCCTTTAATGGTGCATAATGGGGACAATGAGTTTGTCCATGCGTCTCAAGTTTCATTTGCAGATGAGTCTTTCCTTCTCTCTCTGATTCGCAGAAGAACATCGTCCTCGCTAATCTTTTCAATCAGTCGTATCTCTATAAGTTTCCTGTAGCACCACATGCACATGCATTTATTATAATTTTTTTCATAGTAATACCTATTATAATTGCTGGTTTTGGAAACTGACTGGTTCCATTAATACTTGGAGCACCAGATATAGCATTTCCACGTATAAACAATATAAGATTTTGATTGCTTTACGAACGATTCTATTATTTCATTCTCATCTTTCCCCACCGTTCAAGACTCGCAGCCATATAACGCATTACTCCATATTTATCACAATTACTTATTTATTTATTTTACAATTGCCCACACACAGCACTAAACAGCTAATTACGGTGGATAGTAAAACGTAAATCGATAACAAGGACGAAACACATACAGCCATCCCTCGGTGGAAAATGAAAAATCCACCCAGTCGGCATTCGAACCTGCGACATCCGGAATGGGAGACGAGGACATTACCCCGCCGCAGAGGTCGGCCTCACTTAGGAATCTTTGTTCTTTTTTTCCAGATTACTTTTTTAACAGTAAACAGTTTATATTAACTATCAAAATCAGCCTCTTCAGACGAATTCTACTTCAAATATCTCCCACACTCCGCCCATCATTAGTGACAGTGGTCGCCCACATATATTGTTAGAAATTGAGTCACCCGGGGAAACAGCTGCGAGGGTTTTAATCGTTAGCGCCGCAACGGCAATGCAGTTCGGTCGCCATGGTCTCCGTCTCCATCTTGTCACGTGTTTCCCCTGGCAAAGTGGGTATTATGACCACCCCTCCGAGAAAAACTACGTTGATCACCAACATTCAAACGGTGACCCAAGGTGGTCCGAGGAAATTTCTAATTAAAACCGCAATCTCTCTTTATTTCAAAACTGCACCGGGTGAGATGAAAGCGGTATCGTGACACAGACTCCTTAAGGAACCCTCTTCCATTCTGGGAGGTCACTATAATAGTTTCCCGACTGTTTCCGTAAGAACAAAGAGAATAATTTGTAAACATACTTCGGTCATGTCGTCCCTTACAAACAAATTCTCGGAATTTTAAGGTCGACTAGAGAAATTCTATTAATTTCAAGTTCTAAAATATACATACTCCACTTTTTGTGCGAATGAATACCCAATTTATTTAGAGTATAGGTCAAACAAAATCTTTTTTGTGCTGAATTCCTGAAAGCCTGGTTTTTACTAAGGTCCCCACAGTTGTCCTAAATAATGTCAACCAAAGGTCACTCGAATATTGACGCACTGTATTATAGGGTCTAGTTTTTAAAGTAATTTAGATGCTTACATCGTTGGAATCCAAATGCTCATAGGTTTAATTAATCAACATTATTAATTTGGTTAAGATAGTCACCACGAGATACTAACCGCGTGGAAATATAAGCATAAAATATAGATGGCATTAAGTGTCATTATGAAATAGGAAATCATTTCTCGACAGCTAATTTCTATGTATGACAGAGAAGATAGTCTCTCATAGCAATTTATAGCAATAGTGGAATTCAAACCATTTTAATATAAAAATAATAAAAAAATCCACTCATAAAAATTTGAGTTAAAATTGAAATGAGTCAAAATTGAAAAAGAGTCAAAAAAAGAAGATATTAATGAACAGAAGATCCCACTGGAAGAAGAGAGAAAGCTGTTCTTCAATAAATAATTTCAGGAAGGGTATCTTGAAATGAAGAAATCGGTTTTAAGGCTTAGCGGTGGGCTTTTCAAGCTCTTCATTTATTTTTAAATTATGCGAAGACAACATGCTGACGGGGAATATTTGGTAACACAAAGTTATAAGTGGCCAATCATTGATCACCAATAGCGGAAAAGAGTGGAAAAGTTTTAAGTGTCGCGATGGCAATAATTTTATGTTTGCGATGCCACAAATTTTAGCATGTTGAAAGGCTAAAGCCATTCTTTCTTTTATGATGATTGAGGTAGAAGTTTTAACTGCCATTATTTGTAAATTATCTCAAATAAAGGTTAAGTGAATGTAATGAGACTGCTTAAAAATGAGGAAATAGGTATTTTAATGGTTTTAATAGAAAAGCAATCATTTATATAAGAGCAGTTAATATTACAGGAAAAAGACAGTAAATAGAAACTTTTTTAAAAATGTTAACGAGATACATTTTATACCATTAAATATACTATTCTTTAGGTGATACCTTTGTGTCTAAAATTATCTCGGAGGTGCTTCCTTTGACCTAGAATACATGCCTCCATTGAAATGGCAATATTTCATCAATATACAAATGTCAAATGCAAAAGGTCAACTTATATTACGAATTTTATTGTATCAAGGCTACTAGGTAAATGTAGGCTAAAACCCTGAATAGGTTGTTTATATGTAATGAAAAATCATCCGATTAGTCCAATTATAGGAATATCATTTGACACAAAATTCTGAACGCAAGAATAGTCGCGTTGTGGAAAATACGTAAAAATTTGGTAGTTTCTTTGTACTTATCTAATTATTTACTCCTTAATGAGTTGTAATTTAATAGAAATGTCAAAACATTTTATTACTTACGTTGAAAAATTACGAAATTAAATTAATGTTTAACACTAGTAAATGTAAACCTACGGCAGTGTAAAATACTAACTGGGATCAAAGAGGGCTCTTAAGTTGTAAAACTGTCATTGTTATATCAATCAACCTGTATTTCACACTATACATCAGCCAACGTAGACGTTGGCAGAACAGTACCTCACCCTTAGCAAATATACGTGATTTTTTTAGGCTTTTCTCCAGGGCCAAGGATTCATTAAATTTTAAAGTAAAACATTAATCAGCAATATTGAAAGAAGATGTAGCAGTTTTACACAAAATAAATATTTATTTCGACGCGCGTTTCGACTCACTTAGTCATCATCAGGTTCAATCTGTAATACTTATTAATTAGCAAGTTTAATTCCAACAAGTATCATTTGACTCCTACTTGATTAGGTTTAGAAACAAATGGATGATACAGATCATATGTAGTGAAGACTTGACAGATACCGATTTTTTCCTTCATTGTAACCATTTCAGTAGGAATTTATTTCTTTTAGCAGTTCTGGTTGAGAAAATACTGAAAAAATGAATGAAAAGTGGCAGTGATTCTAAAAGAATTCATTCATTTGTCCTTCAGCAACAAATTGAATAGAAACGCCACGAAAATCGATAGTTTTCCTACAAAAGAGTAGATTGAAAAATGTTCATGCGCATAACGGCGATACATGATGAGTCTATATGGACAACCCGGCAGCTAATTATAATTAACAGCATTTAAGAACCATCTCTAAAAGCTTTTGACCGTGGTAAATTGATCTTCTTGCTTCTCTTCCCGATTCCTCAACTACTCCCCTCCGCTTAATAAGTGGCATGACTTTAACATGGTTAATGGAAAGGTCACTGCAGGACGTTGCCATCAGTACCTATTAGAGAAAGTTAACTGGCATTGATTCTCTTCCTTCCACTTGCTTGCAGGCCTCTCCTTTCCAAGAAGAATATTCCTATCCTTATAGGGAAGCAAACATTAGCTTCCCTCGGCCAATGTTCACTGGATGTAAACAGTTAAAGCCATATAAGTACCGTATTTATCGGTAAATTGGAGTGAATACAATTTTTTTCCTTTAATGTGATAATTT
The DNA here is from genome assembly GCA_011762765.2 of Rhinocypha anisoptera. NCBI lineage: Eukaryota > Metazoa > Arthropoda > Insecta > Odonata > Chlorocyphidae > Rhinocypha > Rhinocypha anisoptera. The sequence goes on along the minus strand of WURS02075118.1, from coordinate 5,031 downwards.
TATAATTATGTGCCTTTAAAAGTTTCATTGGTGTATTGATCAATTAGTGTTTTGAACAACGCGCATGTAAATTCATCTCGAAAAGATCCATACCACGGATAGATGAGCGAGGAAATAAGCCTATTTTACACGTAGTATCAAAGACGCTTCAAGAGTATTTACTTTTGTTATTTATTACCCCGTACGACTTTATTAGCCATGTTCTGATCGATGAGCTGGATTTTTGTCACTGACTTGTGGAATTCCTTGACGGGTATTTGCGTAATAAATGATTTTCATAAAACATTTGGGGATTTGCAGATTATAGAAATACTAAAATCTGCAGAAGACAAATTTAGTGAGAAAATATATGTGTCTGATGTTCCTGTCGAAATAATGAAAATAAATCAATCATTCTATTCATAGTAGGGAGATATATTATATGGACTTGAATAACATTTTATTCACACGTTTTAACGTATTTTTTTCAACAATCACTCGAATTTCATTTTGAACCTTTCCTTCGATCATCTTTTGTTCACGAAAATTTTACTGCCATTTTAATACTTTATTTTAAACCATTAATCAGGTGTTCTGAAGCGTGATTCCATGACCAAAGAACAACGTTTTAATCGTTGGTGCAATAGGAACTGTGTATGTAGATGGTTACGGACTTTGCGATGCATGGGATTTTGATTCGTTTGTTTCTGAGCTTGATTTTCAATTAAACAATATTTTTCCCGGAATATCGGGCAATATCATTTTTATTACTTTTATTTTTTGCGTATCCACTCGATACCTCACTTTATCTACCAGAGAAAACGGTAATAGGTCAGGCGGAACAAAAAAAATGTTCATGAAAGAAACTACTCTCATTGTTTATCCTTCGTCGAATATCCTTTCCAGCTGTATTTCTATTCATTTGCAAGGCCATACGCTTTTCGAATGCCTCCATTGAAGTCACCCTTCGTCATGGAGTTCAATGTTCTCGTCACGGTGCTTTGGAGGACCGAAATCGAGTCAATGATTATAAAAGGGGGCGAGATTAGAGAACAAAACAGTCCCTTCTTCCACTTAATCCCTCGTCAAGAATTACATATTTGTATAAAATAATACATAGATTTACAATATAAGTGACACGAACAGTTTAAAATTTCAAAATAAAAATTAAAAAGAAATTGTATAACATGCAAAAATAATGTGCATGTTATAACAGAGATAAATTCATTTTTGGGGAAAAATGTTGATGACGCAATGAGGCGTACCTTCGGGTGGCATTGCACTTTTTGGGAACACTGAGTAATCGACGGGTCCTAACCAAGTCTTGGCAAATAGCTAAAGGTGTTCAAGCACAAACACTCTTTTGTTGGCAAAACATTACCGTTGACAACAGTCGCGTTGCAGGGGCGTTTTTCGTGCCTGACACGAAAATGGAATCAGATTGACGCGCATCCCCGCCGTGGGCTTCTTTATGCGTTGAAGAAGCCTATCAAACTGCCACTCTTCCAGCAGCTAAACGCATCCTCAGTGTCACCCCAAAACTCTCTCAAAAACAAACCGTGGGCGACCTGCGACTGAAGTCTTCTCTTTTCGATCCCATCAATTGATCAAGTGCAACATAAAATTATCCGCCGATCACCCATCTCGATTGCCCTCCGAAACCATTAGCAGATCTCCGATCGCGGACCGACGCGATCGGGAGCGGAGCGGTGAGCGGGAGGGAGACGGCGCGGCGGCGCACGGAGCCGACACCCCCGAGCCCTCTCGCCGCGGCGGGTCCCCTCCGCGTGCGCGGGCGGGCGAGGAGCGTGGCCCGGCCGCGACGCGGAGCGGACCCGCGGTCGTCCCTCGCCGGCCTGGCCGTCTGAGCGGGGCGAACTGGGACCTCCTTCGGAATTCCCTTCTCGGGGATACTCCACTCTTGGACTGGAGCAAACAGACGTTTCATTCCTAAAGGGAATCGAATGACCCCACGATATCGGAATGAACCAAATCACTCCACACTCTCACGGAGGAACAATGAAGTTAGGCAATGGAAGAGTTAGCGATTTGTTAGCGAACATTTTATAAAGCCGAGCGCACGTAAAATATCTATAATATTTTATTATATAATATTTTATATGTTACATAATTATTAGATTCATTATAATATGATTATTAATATATATTATATTTTATATGTAATATTTTTATGAGTCATTTATTTATTCCATATTAAGGAAAGAATATTTTGAGATTTCCACGGTGGCGGAGGTATTACGCATGCTCGAGATTTTTAAAATCTTGTTTACTCCATCTCAGAGAAAAAGTTATAGTTTTTATTAAAGTCGTTAAACTTAGGTAGTATTTCCCACATCACAATTTTTATTCTTTCGGATCATTCTTGAACTCATTCGATAGATCTATACTGCACTTTGCATTGATTTCTACATATTCAATCCCTCTGAAAATCATCAATCCACGAACACACTTTGGCGAAATAAACGCAATTCAAGCTTGTGTGTCCATCACGTGGAAAGTTAACGTTGCCTACGTAGGATAAGCAGAGCCTATCTCGGATGACTTGGCACGATTCCTGACCATGAGAAGAAATTATTGGGAGTGAGTTGAGGTTTTCTCGATAAAATCGTACAAAATCAACTAACCATTATTTTAAGTCACTTTCCATTGCACCATCACATATTTTTAATTGAGTTATATGCACCGTTTGCCAATTTAATAGGAGTAAAAAAGGGTGGAATGGGATGGGACGTTGACTTTCTCGCCTCGATCCTCTTTTTTGTCGGTCATGTGCTGGCGTGAAATTGTGCTATGACTTTTTGAAAAGAGGAATTTCACAGCATTATCGACGGATTAAAGCGACAGAAGGAAAAGTTGGAATGTCTTTCTCCTGGTAGACCCAACACATTTTGTGATTTTCATTTATGTCAGTGCGAGGACACTAAAAAAACCCATTCCACGGCGTTTAACGTAATTACCTTACTACACTCAAATCCGGAGGGATGTTGAGAGAACTTAGATATTTTACCTCTGAGCGATTCCTTATTACCTTTAAGTATCTATAGGTATTGAGTTCTCGAGGAATGTAAAACCGGGCAAACAAGTTGAATTAAACTCTCTTCTGGATTATAATATTAGAATTTATCGCATGTAAATTCATTTTTCGACGTCATATTTTTATCGTAAACGCTCTAACTGTCAACATTAATTGGATAGGTAAAATTAGACCTCCATCTTATGTAACTTATATCATGGGCCCAAATCATATTGCGAGTATGGATCCCGCTTATGTTCCAAGTGTATAAGCATTGTAGGCTGTTCATGATCTTGGTCAATATATTTATTGCCCTCTTGCACGGGTATCCGTTAATGTTTTCGTAGTTTACATCAGAGAGTATCGATAGTTTATTATAAATATTGCAATTATTCATTCTATAATCCATTGTTAACTGTATGTTCAGTGTTATTCAATTTGTATTATACTTACGATGAATAGGATATGAAGTAAACACGTCGGATAGAGCGGTAAAACAGACCCAGGACGGGATTTGAATCTAAGGCCTTCCGGTAGGGCGTAGGGCCTGTTGACCACGAGCATGAGCGGAACGGTCGCGCCACGGACTTTCGACCTTGACAGTATGATGTCTGGGAAAGAGTCATTCCAAGACATTACATAACAAAGGGATCGAAATTTTTATCTTTGACTTAAGCATTCAGAGTGGCGGACATCCAACTCGAGTTACTAATATACAAACCATGTTTGTCCTTTCGTTCAACTTTTCAAAATTCCCATTTATACTGTTATCGAATAAAGCGTAAGGACTACATTTTTAAAACTAAAATTTCCTTCAAGATGTTTCTCGAGCAGTAGTTGACCGCACGGAATAATCAAAATCTAAAAATCATTATATTTTAATCGATAAATGTTTCATTTTGCGGAGGTAGCCACGCTAAGAGTTATTTCCCATATTTAACAGTTGGGTAAACCCATCAACTTTTTATAAACACTTCAAAATAAAGGTCCACTAACACATTTGAGATTGTGGAGAACAGTTTTTTTGACGAGTCATTAACGGAAAGAAAAATGACTTAACAGGATAAGGATTAAGAAGTGAGTAATGAAAAACAAAACACTGAGACGCTTGACCTAACCATCAATCAAGTAATTGATCATCTTTTGCATAATGAGATGGAATACGAAGACTCGAGTTTCCCTTCGCAGAAAAACTAGTAGGTACTCGTCGACCGCGGTCATATTCATAAAAATATGTAATTTGAGATAATAAAGAATTGTGTCGTTCAAATTTCACCAGATGACGCCGATAAAATGCGATATCTATCGCTAATCTCCACATTAATACACAGTAATTTCTTTTAGAATGCTCTCGAGTTTTAATAAATGACCCCACCGCATCTAAATGTCAAGCACACTGTGGTTTCCGGAGGCCCAGCTGACACATATACGTGATATTCACACCACTTCAGACCACCGGTCAGTCAATGGGGTCATGAGTGGGGATTGACTTCCAAACATTTAAAAACCGCGGACTCCAAGCGTGAGGACTGCTCTCGGGAAGGGAATGACACTTGGACGGGTTGGAACAAGAGTAAATGTTTGCCAAACATTTAACTACATCGCTTTCACAATCGTCACTTTCCCATGCTTAAGCGAAAACTTACTCTTAAATTAACGAAAGTCCATTGAGATCCGCGTAGGAAAATGATTTCGCATAAAAGTCACGCTCTAGAGGACCGAGGGGATTCTACCCGCGATAGAGTTTTACTCTTGAGCGATCAGGAAAGCGGCGAAAGGTGGAAATAAAAGACTTTCGCAGGATTCAAAAAAAACTTCAGTCGCCTACATTTTCCTCGGATAGCCATCAGTCTGGAGAGCGTAGATTTCCAGTCAGATAAGAAAATACAAAAACAGAAAACACTCCGAATGACAAATGTGAAAAAATGCACGAGGGAAGAGGACGAAATTCTTCAGGGCCATAATTATATCGCAGGCTACAAGAGCGGCGGGAGACAAGGGAGGAGTGAAGGAGAGAC
>WURS02075108.1:0-10331 GCA_011762765.2 Rhinocypha anisoptera | reverse complement strand
TGATTGACTTCCCTCCCTGACGCCGTTCATTTTGAGGTAACAAACTACCACCTACCACCCCCCCCTCCCTCCCCCTATTATCGACCTCAATAGTTTTGGGTCTTGACTAATAAAATATCAGTCTACACGTCGGGGAAGTATTATCACTTATTTGATATAACCTTTGCATCCTACGTATATTTATATTGACATATAGAAGTCAAAAAACTGTCCCTCCCCTACCTTGATGTGTTAATTTTCTCAAGCCATTGGGCTTAGTATTAGGTGAGCTCTACCCTCACCTATCAAAATGACCTATTGTTTAAAGTCTTTTGTCATATATATGTACTAATTGGAAGTGCGGAGGTAGCATGCTGGACTACAGAACTGAGTAAGTCACGGGTTCGAGCCTTGGACAAAAATTTTCTCGGCTTAAATTTGCTATAAATTTCGAGGCCAGCACCTACAACTTCGATACACTTCAACCTCTGGTGGAAGGCAGTAGTTTCACCAGAAGGAATTCAGACGGAGCAGATAAAAATGATAAGTCGGGCATCAACTGGCACAGCTAAGGGCGAAAGTGAAGACACGGAATCGGCCTCAGTAGTGCGACGTGGAAGGCGATGAGGAAACTGCCACATTAATATAATATATCCCTAGAATATGCCGCCTTGGCTGCATTAAACCAATCTCCGGATTGAATTACCAATGATGATGATGTACTAATTCAAAAACGCTGACCAGACCTTCACGTCTGATGATGAATCCATATTATCGCATATGTTACCTCGTTATCATTCATCATATGTCTCGCGTTTCATCGATATTCAACGAGAAGAGTTTTCGTGCATCACTCAGACCGTGGCTGCCGGGCGGAGATTGAATCGTACGTACGTCGATCGAGAAGTCCCTTCGGTCAAAAACTGCCGAACGCCATGCGGGACAACTCTAAATTTTCGTCGGGTATCATTATCCGGGAATTTTCTTTTTCACACAGGGTTCAAGCGGATTCAATGCTACGCATCTTAGGGTTCGGTGCTTCGCGTGACGAGGGTGCGAGGAGGGACGGCGGACGTAGAATGCGGGCATTTGAGGGTGGGGAGTGAAGGAGCGAGAGGAAATTATTTGGGAGGCGCGAGAGGTTGGTGCGCCGAGGAAGGTGGAAGGTGGTGGGGGCGGGTGGGAAGGGGAGGAGAGGAGATATTAGGAGGAGGGAAGTTGGGCGTCGAAGGCCTTGGTGGAAGGGCGGCGAATGTTAGGTAAGCGGCGGCGGAGGGCGAAAGGGAGTGAGAGAGAAGAATCGGGAACGACGAAAGATGCGGAAATTATTCGAGACTGTACACAAAAAACTCAAATGCACCTTGATATGTATAATAATAATGGTTTTGAGAGAAATAAAAACACTTTGTCTTTCCGAACATTTTATTTCGCATGCCTACACTTCAGTCTACATATGTATGCGCATTGATTTCGTTTTGCACGTCTCTCTCTCTCTCTCTTTCTTTGGGTGCAGCGGATATCTGGATTCTGAAGACGGGGTTTGGAAGAGCGATAAATGTCTGAGATATTGTTAGGTCGTCTAAATGTCCTCTTTCCTTCTGTTCCATCCTCGGAGTTTTGAATCATTTAAAGCGGTTCATTGATTTTAAAAAGTGAAATGTGTTCGTGGCTTAAGAAATAATCTTAATTTTTATAGGCCCCTAAATAACGCTACACATTTATATTATTTTCTTTACATGACTTTCAGCTATCAGCAAATACTTACTTTCAATCAAAAACCAATTCTGGGAATTTATTAATGCAAAATAATTGCTATTCCTTGTTTATTTAGCTAGATATTGAATGAATCCCACTATAACAGTTTTATGAATTATCGAGCATTCAAAACAATAGCCGTCACATCGCAAAAACAACTTTGTGCAATGTATAAAATCCGGTTTTTAATGTGTCCTCCTTGACGGTAGGATTGTAAAATTTCGTAAATATAAGCCAAGAAAACTCATTTCATTTCCAACAATTGAGTAAAAAAATGCTTTCTTCTCGTCGTTTAATGGTGGTGAATCATCATTTCATTAAAATGTAAATATATTATTATTATAGAATTATACTACCTCAGAATTCAGTCATTAATGTTATTTTCGAGAGGTATTGATGTGTTTGTAGTATTTTTTCAAACATATTCGTACTTCTGGATGCGCTTGTACACTTTGAAAGAAATAGACCGTAGTAAACAAAATGAAATATCTTCTACCCCGCATGAATACGGTGAAGGCGGCACTCCAAAAGGGTTAGGGGGGGAGCGTGGAGTTCTCGTTTATTGGAGTGATTTTTTCTTTTTTAATTATCACATAAGTACTGAAATGACGAATGATAATAGAACTTGAGAAGTCTAGTTTAAATAAATGCAAAGGACTGGATCTAGCTACAACTATCGAAAAAAAATCCACAACGGAAACTATCTTTTCATTTCTAAAAAAATGTGGAAATTACAAAGTTGTCTTCATTATGGATATTCGTAAGTTCCACGCAGTCTCGACTCGTTATTATTTCAAATTTATGAGTACTAATTGAAAATGATTTATCAATGCTCTCCCACAATACTGAAAAAAGTGTACAATTCCTTATCGACAGACGAGCATTTTTATCACTTCTAATCGCATTAGGAATGACTCTGAAATTAATCCATCCTAGAACGGTACAAATTAAACATAGTTACCTATCAAGGTTAGCACTATGTACGTAGTTACGTGTGGGATTAGCATAGGTAGTGAAGGATGGAGGGCTGCAGTCAACCCAGTATTCTCGGATTGAAGTACCAACGGCATACGGGGTGAAGTCAAAAGGACTTCTGTGGGAGGGTAAAGATGGATGGTACTATGCACGCACGCGTTTCAGACGGATGAGCAGCCATTTTGTGGTGGACCGATTACCACCGGCGCGGAGTGGTTTCAACTCGTATCATTTTAGTTGCCTACCTCTTGAGTTAGACGTGTGTATTTTGTTTCTTTGTGGTCTGGAAATAACTATGGTAAGAAAGAAGAAGTTGGCACCACTCATGGATCACCGAATTTGAGCGTGGTCGAAAAATCGAAGATGAGGCGTGTCTGTGCGAAATTCGTTCCGAGCAGGCCGAGGGAGGCGAATGATCACTGCTCGTTCGGATTTCGGTTACTTCTCGCGGATCAAAAATACTCCAGCCATAAAGCAAACCGCCCCCCTCGGCGGATATCGCTACGTGTAACATTTAATCGTTCCCCGATTTAAAAATTAGACCCATCGTCCCTCGTATGGCTGCCGTCTAATCAGTAATGATTACCGGCCTCCGGTAAATGCTATGCTTCGCCGGTGCTTTCGACTGTGGCAGGATCGACTTAGAAGGTCAGAGAATATAGCAATATCTTTCCTTGTTCGACTAAATAAATATTATCGAATGCCTCAGCGGTAAGATGCATAGCAATGCCGTCATTCCAAGATTTTATTCACTGTATCTGATTGAGTCGGAGAATGATGCGAGAAACATCTCTTATTATGGGCGCACATTTTTTGCATACAGGAAAGGGAATAAAAGTAGTCATATCCAGCCTTGAACGATGGTTCCTGATAGAGTTTGGAAAAATCTAAGTTGAAAAGGATTCCCAAGTTAGCGGGGATATTTAAAAGGAAAATCTTATTATATTTATTCAGATCTTGGAATCTGTCCATTTCTAACTACGTTGAGAATTTGCATATTTGATTCTCTGTTTTGAAGTATTAAGACTCAGGACACTTGAGTATTGGTCGGACGAAATAGAGTGCGTTAGACAGTGTATGAATGTGTAAGAGGAAAGAGTATCCTGCATAATAGACAGATAATGGAAGTGGTAAAAGAGAATCTGTTGAAAATTCATGAGAAAATTGCCTTTTCAATTGTGCAAACCCGCAAACGCCTCTCACCGCCCTCCTTAATTTCTTAAAGGAAAAATTCGGCACATAAGGACTGGAATAATTTCGTTTTTCGTAGACGGCGTCGATATTTTTAAGTTAACTTGCTCGATGAAAGAGTAAAATGCACTCTTCGCTATGTGCCTTTCCAAGTTTGTAGAACATTTACCATCTGGCGCTGAGTACTCTGTTATTATTTCATTCCAAAACCACTTTTAAGTTTTCATTTCAAGGTCAAATAGGATGGTTACTTCAAAACACTCCAAGGATAGGGGCGATAAAATTTCTGTTTGCAAAAAACACAAAATAAAATCAAGCCATGGGATTTGAGCTCACTCTGAAGATTATTTCTTATAAAAATGAGAATTAGTCGTTTTTTGTTACTAATACCTTTTCATAATACAAAAAATCACAGTACAATTTATTTTAATTAAATTGTTATTGAGGACATTCACCGTTCACTTCATAAATATTCGCCTGAAAGCCAGACCTCCTTGAGCTTAGTTACTCTATACAACTGAGTTTACTTTGCGTGTCGGCTTTTTCAAGTAGCCCTCTGTCATCTCGTGACACTTCTATCTAAATTGAAACGGTGTTTTTCTGGATACCAGATACTCCTGGGAAACCTTGATGTGGCATAGGGGAAAGAAATTACCCCCCCCCCCCCTGGCTTTTTTTTGGCTGGCTTTCAAATGCCGTAGGACGTAAAGTTAGGTGATCCTCGGGTTGAAAACGAAGATGGTACAAGTCATCTCTTTGAAGAGTACTCCGGCTTTTTATAACATGCCCTGGTTAAACTTAGATACCTGGGAGGAATTAACATCTATGACATTGTTATGAAAAGTATGATTCAATATTTGAAAGTCTATATATCTACTTTTATTTGTTACCATGCAAATCACCGTAAGGGCGTGGCAGGGGTTGATCCACCCCCAAACATGCACTCCCACATGCACTTCCACATGCAAAAGTTAGAAATTACTCATACAGAAGGAAACTACTTGAATGCAAAACATTATTCGCATCATGCGGGAACAATATCAAACTACCTAAAATTAATCTACAGGCCAAATATCTACAAAGTATATACACTAGCTCTTCTAACGGTTCCTAGGACCATGTTAATTCTGATCTCAGATCGTGCGGGGGGAGTTGTGAAATGACATTTTAAATCTATCCAGTCTACAGTCTATCTCCCTGATTTAACGTGCGTGATCTAATCTACCGTAGTATAACGAGTTTTGCAATATTTACGTATTTTTGCATGCGCTGCTAAAGAGAATCCGACGTAAGATGCAATAAGAGACAAGTTGTATTTCTCGCACAATGACACACTTTAAGGCTATTTATTATACCCTCAACCATACATTCTTCCTTTGGTGAATGTTCGCACTCTTGAGTAATATTTCTAGGCTCTTTTAAAGGAATCTGGATAATTTTCCTTTAAGTCACGAGTCAGGTTGACGTCCAAGTAACACGTGCACTTACCTTGCCATTAACACGTTATAAAAGGTGTGTGTGTGTGTGTGAAATGGGTGGCTCTTCATTTTAATGCCGTAAACTATCCCGGCCCTACACGACGAAAGAGGTAATATTGAACTCCAATCCGCTGGTGGCTTCTATGGAGGTCAACTTGCTGAGGAAAACCGGCTGGCCTCTTAAGAGGTCAAATTCGCACAGAGAGTTTTAATGAGAGTTACTATTTAAGGGAAGTGGATTTTTTTTATAAAACTTCATTGAGGTTTCATTGGAGGAATTAAACTCGAATAGACTCGGAGAATTCCGTAAGTCCGGACGGCGGAAATGCTTGAGTTGATTTCCATCGTGGTGGTGATATTTAATGAGTTGCCAAGAACAGTGCTTCCACGGTTTTTGTAGGACGACGAATGGTGGACATAGTATCAAATTTTCAACTTTGCTGATTTCAAATATCTCAACTCCAGTAATCCTTGATAAACGACTGTAGAAGGTTTTTGATAGTGTATTAGATGTCAATTAGTGTTAGCTATGACGTCATTTTGGCCTTTGTCAGAAACGGAGAAATCTTAAGTACTCCCATTTCTTTCGCCTCAGAAGTTATGATAGTACTTCATAAAGTACTTTAACCATTAAAAGGACCTAAAAAGATTTAATCGCCCAGCGAACGATACATTTTTAATATTCATTAGCATCTTGGAAATTAATATAGTTTTTTATGTATAGTTATAATCATAATCCTATTTCTTATAGGTATTGTCTAATACTTATTATGAATATACAATAAAAATATTAAATAATATAACTATTAGGCTATACATGAAAAATTAAGACATGGTTATTATTTGAATCACTCTGTTCCAATGATATTATGCAAGGAAAAGGAGGTAGTATACATATTATTATAACTTAAAGCATTGCACGCGAATGGTTTGTGCCAAATAATGTAATAACATCCAAAAACGTGGAATGAGAAGAGAATGAATTGAGTGACGGTTAACTAAACTCAGATTCAAAATATATACTATAGCATATGCGAATTTTTTAAAGGACTCAAACGATGTAGTTCGAATTTTTTATTATTATAAATCCGTTATGGTAATTCTTCCCTGTTTTAAAATCAGGTCTGCATTTCGAAAAGAGATTTGTGACATTGGTGTGATTTTTAATGTAAAATGTAATTGTCATTTGATAATGTAAATTACTTGAATCTATATCTTCTCAGTTCAACTTTTTTTATAAATCAATATTTATTTTGCACGACAAAGAGAATATTAACAGTTATGAAGTGATGGTATCCTTTTACTTGTATTGAGTATTTGGTATTACCCTGCAAGCCGCCGTAAGGGTGTTGTGGATCGTTGAAAAGAGAGTTATTGCAATGATTGCCTGCGTGAAAACGTCGCTGTATTATTTTGGAATTCCAGATGAATGAATGACTACATTCGAATAGGAATTCCAAAAAAATATTCCTTAAATTAAAACAATTTTAAATTTTAAAAGAATTTTTTAAAAACTGAGAAAGTGATGCGTCTAAAATTATGTTCCCTTTGATGCTCAAGAGAAGCGAGAGTAAAGCAGGTCTACGGCGTATCTTCATCAAATGCTGCTTGGCTTGACTTTTTGATGACATCGGGGCAAGACCCGACCTAATTAAGCACTTGATATCATTACGAGATAAGTTCTTATCGAACCCAATAAAAAATTCAAAACATGGAGGGAAATTGGTTCAACTCCGAATTGTTATGGATTCTATTTTAGTATACTTTAAGAAGCTTTGCATATCTAAATGTAATAAAAGACAAGATTGTTTTAAATATGATGAATGCGTAATTAATAGGCTATGGACACATTGACAAACAGGAAAAAAAGGTAACGCAATTGATTTTAAGTTACTGTCATAGGTGGCAATAGGTGGCAATAGGTGGTAATAGGTGGTATTCCAACCTCTGACAAAGGTAGTAGCAACACTGAAAATTTTAAATCATTTGTGTTGTCATATATATATATAATACGATGAAAGGTCAAAACTTGTGGATATATATATATATACATGTGTGTGTGTGTATATTTATTTATTTGATTAATATTCCCAGGTTTAAAACTCGTTTATATTTTATATTCTAAACCATATATATTTGCTAGTTGATTTTCCAAAAAAAACATGAAATCACAATTTACTTCTTCCCTTTATACAGTTTAATATAGGTATTCATCATATTTCCTTAATATTTATTGGAAAAATAGCAATATTTCTCCTTTTTATTTTTCTTGGGTTTTAGTGTTTTCCCTTTGGATGGATATCAAAAACATGCAAATCCAGCTGCTGCAAGAAACATATTTGGCTCTCCGGCGTGAAAGTTGGAATTATTCGACAGCTGAGGAATTGACTTTGAATTCAATTTGACTCATAGTCTTAGATGACTCATCGAAGGTGGATGATGTTCACCTGTTTGAGTCTGTCACAATAGATTTTATTAAAAGCTGTTTTGACTATTTTTGAGTGGCAATTTTTCCGATGAAATTCAAGGTTTAGGATGGTAGTTCCTCATCTTTCTCCTGATTTCGTCTTCATCTTCTCTAACCCAAACCGATTGCAGTGTTTACTTCACCCACACTGTAGTGTACCGTTATCCAAAGATTCCCTTACTATTTCCACTTTTCTTCTTACTTATTCTTAACAGCGGTACTCTGGATATATATTTACAAAAATGTGGAACCTGTTGTAATTCCGTTACAGAATTACATCATTGTGAATTTAGACTTTACGAGTCCTTCGAACTGACTAGTCTAGAACTTTTATATCAATTACGTCTCTTGCGAAGGTTTCTTTGTAATTTTTTCATTATGATTCCCACAACATCTGCACAAAAATTAATTTTTTCCAGACGTTTTCCGTATAGACCTCGAATATAATTTAAACACCTTAGGTTTCCATCTTGTGAGATGTGACCATTAACTTTATCGACTGGATTTTATGAGCATGTAATGCAACCATTAAAGTTAAAATATATTTTACTAAAACGATATTACTACTTAAGCATTAACTATATTTGAATAATTTTATAAAATGAAAGTCAAAAAACATTCCAGGCTTGTACTTTTGGAAATTATGTGTGAAGATTGAATTGTGGGTTTGAAATTATATCTAGTGCATACTATAGGTATATTGTTATACCATTACATACACAAGTGTCAATAATGTTATATTTTTATAAAGTAGGTCGATTGTGGAATCGTAGTACATTAAATTCGAAGACATAGAACCCACATAAGATCATGCGTGGACGCCGTTAACGGACCTCTATTTATAACGGTGTTTTGTTTTGAGACAAGACAGCGGAACACGGGCTTGTTCAATGACCTCTGAGGTGCTTGGCACTTTTATGGCCAGGACAAAGATTGATGAAGTTCTAGAGATGTGATGAAAATCTATCAGGAGAATATTACTGTTTCGCAGTCCGCCTGTTTAGTTAATGATTGTCCGTGACAAAATTCAGAACGTATTTAATCTAGAGGAATCGAGATCTGAATTCAATGTACGCAATGCAAAACCGAAGGGTAAAGGCTTGTGAAAATGACCCGACGACGTCCCTTTGGCACAACAATACCGCCTGACACGACACAACAGTCTTCTCGAGGAATGTTGGTTAAACAGACTGTGCGACTATACCCGAATACCACCTTATCTTATAACACATTCTTATAAGTGTGTTGAATGAAAATTAAAAGAGACAATTGTGCAAAGCAAACTTCAATTAAAATCGTGATTTTTAATTTTTATTGCACTTTCATAAAAATAGCAATGGTTCATAATTTATTATTACTTTTATTATTCATGCAACTTTTAAATTTTTCACGGCTCATGAACCTAGGAGAAAAAGAGCAACATCGAATCACGTGACTTTCAGAGCCAATTACATGACGGCAAATCGATTCAATCCAGTTTATAAAATGATTTCCATACGGTTCGAATCGATTCACATGATGCGATTCGAATCGATTCAGAGGATCCAATTTTTTTATCGAATCTATCCACACAATACGATTTGAATCGATTTGGTCGAATCGATTCATTCCTTGAAATCGCCCATCTCTAGTCTGGATTACAATTATAAAAATATCATCGTCATCTCAACCTGTACAGCCTCAGCAGTCTTCACCACAGAGAAAAGTATTTCGATCGCCTTCTTGTAAACGTGTGAAATTATTCTGCTTAAAGTGCTTTAAAATATTAAAAATACTAATGTTTTTAGTGCTTTGAACCTCGTTAATCGAAGCAGAATAAATGTACGTCAATTAGTATTCCTTTTCCACCGCGTTACTCTAGTTCACTTTTGTCGTCGCTTAAAAAAAATAGAAAAATATCCGAAGGACTACAGAAAAATAATTACGCTCTCCGGATGCTAACCTAAGCTGGGAAGACGGTGAAACATTAACATCCCCAAATTTTTCCCCTCCCACCCTGTTCAGAACACCGTAGCAGACGAACACGGAATGCTCATAACAGGATCGCATCCGGTGTGCTGCCGTGGAAATCAATTTGTTCTGTGCACGGCTCCGCGCTAACAATAGCCTGCTCCCCGACCTTCGAGTCGGTCCGATTAGTCGGGACGACGCCGTCCGACTATCGTGGCCATAGGAGGCGTCTCAGCGGGGTGTGCTAATTTGCAGCTTAATTGCTCCCAAGTGATTCCGGGCTTCCCGAAAACCGCGCCAGTTCCCCTCCAATGTGTGACGGACGCTTCGGAATTTAAGTGATACGTGTGTGTGTGTTTGCCGGGCGAGTGATGATTCACCCGGAGATAATGGGAAGCGATGGATCAAATTCTCCGAGCGACGACGTCCGATCAGCGCACTGAGGCTATCAGTGTGGCCTTTTGAAACTATGCATTAATTTTCTTAAAAAATCCGGCAACGCCGAAATGAGCCCACGTTAGGGGCATATGAACGGA
>WURS02075086.1:0-10332 GCA_011762765.2 Rhinocypha anisoptera | reverse complement strand
GTTGCAACGTCTTTTCGCCATGAACCTTCAACTTACGTTATTCCACAAAATCACGCCTGAATCTTCATTACTCATTCTGAAATGGAGTTTGCCCACGCTCTTCTTTCATACCGCGCAGTGTGAAGTACTGAATGCGTTTTGATAAACAACTTTTACAAACCACAATTTTAAAGAAATTCGGGAAATCTTCACGTGTTTCGACGTATATCAAGTCATCTTAAGGACCTAAAAAGGATGTCACAGGCGGAGAAGTCAACCGGTTCTTGTTGTCGAATTTTTGTATTGTGGTTTTTAAAAGAGTTTTTATAAGAATAAAATCATGGAATGCCACAAGAGAGAACCTGAACTTGTTTCTTTCATACATGATTGAATACTTTCTCGTGATTAGAGTCAATTTCACCGAATGCATCGTGCCGATAGCCACGAGGCTTACTTAAAACCCATATCCAGCCTCGCGAGTTCCCAGAGTAATTACTCGGACTTGATTGAGTGAGCGGCCCTAGCGTTTAACGTCGGATCGAGGGGTCTCATTTACTTCGAGATCGCTTAATGAGCCGCGCCTCGGAAACCAGTTTGAGCGCATTCAAAGTTCCGCAGCGAAATAAAAGAGGAAATGAGAAAGCACGGCGAAGAAACTCCACCGTAAACCTCTTTATACTTTCGCGGGTCATCAGTCTATTTTGTTTATTTTGGAATATTCCCACGTCCATTAAAAAAGTAACGACGCTTCCTTTCCGCGTGCCGTTCAAATCCTCGTCCAGTCACTACTGGTAGCTATCTCGAGTGCATTAAAGTTGTAAGGCCTCCAATTTTTTTTCTCCATGGACCATTAATTCATTATTTTGTTAAACAGAATAAGGTTCCTACAATAGATTTACAACGGTGTAAATCTTATATTAAAGTTTACCACATATTATTAGTCTTGCTCAGCTATAAATAATTAAATATCCCTTTCAATAGGTCGGCAGGCCAGAAAATAAATTTCAAAAATACTTTATTTGGCATGTATTTTTATTTATTTGTTGAATATACCATTTATTTATCTAATTCATTTTTTAAACTCCCATGAAAGATTTAATTTTTGGCTATTTTGAGGCAGACGCTTGTTGGCCACCACCAGCCACCTACTTGCTCTGGTCTTAATTTCTTCCTTGGAAATTGTATCCTCGGATACGTTACTTATGGCATCTGTAACAAAAAAAGAAAGCTTTGATACAATTGTAAACTAGGCAAGTTTGAAAGTTCCATTCTTCAATTATTAAACAATACAAATGCAATAAAGACTACATTCACCCAAGAATTGAATGCCAAACAGAAATAAGTTTTTAATGTGTTATTTGTCACTTAGTTTCTATATTTGTTTCTTATTTTTGCCTGAACATTTTGTCTAAAGCACCTCTACATATTGTTTGAGATTGTTCTTCCAGGGCACTTTAGTATTATAATACACCAATTAAATCCTAAATCCTAATTTAATAAGGGTTAAATGTTATTTTCCTTATTTGGTTCAGTAAAAATATGAAAATATAGGTCTTAATAAGAGAATATGTATTTAAAAGAGTTGGAATGTTCACGCAAAACAAAATTGAGCAAAAACATTGAGGGCTTTGGAATAAACAAATTCAATTATTTCAACAGCAAAGTAATTGAAAATGTCTTATAAATATTCATTTGATTTAATTTAAAACTGCTCTCTTTTAAAGTAATAATGATATTAAAAAGCTTTTTATTTATTATTAACATTGAAAAAAGCAGCCAAAATACGTGTCTAGTGGTCCCGGGAAAGAAATACATGTAAAATTTCGCCTTTCCGTAATAAATTTCCTCGATTTAATTTCTGAGATATGATAGTTCTCAGAGCGTGGAATTTTTAATTATATCGTTCGAAAGTCGTCGGAGAATGGATATGACTGAAATTATCCCAATAGGTTGAACCATCATTTTAACTAACGTTATGTCATTAATTTCCACTTACGAGTTTTTTCAGCAATCCTCTGACTCTCATACGTTTCTTTAGAGAGGCCTTTTTGTACAAATCTCGCTCAAACCGGTCTGTGTTTGCACTCTGCCCAACTCGTCAACCATCCGTGCCTAATACGGGTTCCACATTCTAACCGAATAGTTAGTTCAGTTTGGAATACGATAAAAAAGGTGTATAGGACACACCCTGAGGCATAACGAATTCGTAAATAATATTATAAAAGAAGAAATAGACGGGAAGCCCCCGCGAGTAAGGCCGAGGGACAAATATATAGGGGAAATTAGACGTTAGAAAGAAGAAGTACTAAGAAGTGGTAAGAGTTAGCACCAGATAGTAAAGGATGGAGGACTGCAGTCAACCAGTCTTCTGATTGAAGAGCTGATGATGATGATTCTCACCGAAGCCATGCGAATACAAAATAACAACGCTTTTTTATTTCTCCTCGCATTTGCCAAGTATCCTCCCGATAAATCATATTTTGTTTACTTGGCTGCATATTTGAGATGTCGATTTGAATTAACTTTCATTTCATTTCATTTACAAAAACGACCGCAGTAAAAGTTTCAATGAAATATTTCGAAGGTTCGTTAGCCATAAGATTTTAAAACACTAATAGATGGCATCAGAGTTTCCCGTTGCATGGCGCATAGAAAAGGGTGCTTAGAATCCTGACCAATCACAGCGCAGCACACGAGCAATTTCAATTCCGACAAAGGGGATAGTCACCAGTTACACAGCGCATGGAAAATACTACTCATAATTCCGAATAATCAGAACACAGCACTCAAACTGGCTTGTCTGTTCAAAACGGCAAATATATCGTTTATCGAGACCAAAAACAGTCTATTGAGGACTCCAGTAGGAGAGCTGGCGAAATTTTTTTCTTTTTTTGGAGTAACATACGCAGAAAAAGAAACCGATTGTGCAGAGTTCATCAGTTCTCATGAAATGTAAGTTGCTTCAATAAATCCAAAACATTCCCTACTCTTTCTTTACTAACTACTCTCTTACTCAAAGATGGGATAAAATGGGATGGTGGACCACGAGAGACGAAGGAAATTATCGTGAGGTGAGACAGGCGATATTGGAGGCTTAGGATAAGGAGAATCTCAAGAGATGTGGCTGCATGAGATGCTCAGTGTTAGACGAGGAGACGGAGGCCCAAGTGAGGGGAGGGTCACTTACTCTAGACCCCCCAAATTAATTGGTATCGGAAGTATTTATTACTCTGGTACAAGTTTTTGATATCCTGGACCTCAGAGGGCTGCGTTGCTTCTGAACTAATACGTATTTGGTAGAGACCGAGTGGAATACTTGGGAGTGGTGTGAACCTCCAAGACGAGATGTATGGAGACGAATAACTCAGTTTGGAACTTTTGCTTTCTTGAATGTACTTCTCGGTGTTATGAAAATTCATATGAACTCAGATTTTTTTTTGCGATTGGGACGATTCCCGTATATATCAAAGCATCCCGCGGTTTCCTCTTTAATCTGTTTTTTTCCGCTTATTTCACCTCAGAACTGAACGAAAGGCATCTCGTATAATCACCCCGTTGTGACAAAGATTATAAACGATGTTGAATTAGAGTATGCTTAAATCTGGAAACCGCTCAAAACAAAGTATAGTATGGTATAGGCATCTGTTTTCCTCAAACCAGTATAACTTTTCAATAAATTGCTGGTAATAGTAATCTCCAATTCTTTGTTTCCGAGTAGAACGTCTCATAATGAAAACAGAGTCTTGTTTTCAACACTTACTTTTTGGCCAACATAGACTTGAACACTTTGCCTTCGATTCGTTCCCAGTTCCATTTGTGTCACTTCATTCACAGCGCTCTGCGAAATCTTACCCTTGCCAATTATGATAAACGATAATGTCACCAGTTTACCACTACATCTTTCAATTCATTTTCAAAAAACGACTTTTGCATCAAATTATAAGAAAATAATATTGGAAAACCATTCATTAAGGGATGGCGTGTTCACATAAAGCTTTTTTCCCATAGATTAATCTAGAAAAAATAACAATTCTATCTCAATGTTGGCTCAACTGCTTTACAGAAGCGATTCTTACACATTAATTTCACCTTGGAAATGAGAGTAACTTTTAAAAGATAGACACCTTACAAAATAAAAATCTAGATAATAATCACATATACTGCAATATATCCTTTGCAAATTGTTGCTCAATCTAAGCACGTCTGTGTAACAACCTAACTCTAAAACTTGAAGATGAACGAGAGAAAAAAGAATGTGCTAATTGTATTCAGCAGGAGCAAGGAAAACACTTGTCACTAGGGAAGGGCATCATTAGACAGGTGGAAATTTTTCTATTTAGGCACCAAGGTCATCAATGTTGATAATCAAAATAAAAATGTCCTCATTATGTTTAAAATAGATCAATGGGATCGTCTCTTGCATTTGACCATGTTGACAATTTAAAACACCCATACAATGAGCGGGACTCGAACCTTCATCCTTTGGGTTGGAAGACGGACAAATTGCTCATCAACGTAACACGGGAGGTGCTGTGGTATTGGTAGAAGCAGGAAATACAAGTAGCAAATGATCGGTAGACTAGCACAAAGGAAGAAGCTATCTTACCAGGAAAATCGACTTCTTACTGCAATTAGTTTAAACTTCACGTGAGGAAGAGGATCATTAGAACACACACATGGTTCATACATTTGTAGGAAAGTTAGAAATTACCTATAAAAACCTTAGGGAGAAAATAAAAATGAATGTAGTGATAATGTGGTGCTACTGACGATTTTTTCAATATTAAATAGCTGGATGGTTGGATTACTTCGAAACCCGGCGAAAAGAGAAGTTAATAGAATATGCCTACAAAAAGAAAAGGGATACTGATAGGACACACCTTGATGCAAAGCAGATTAGTAAAGGGTGTATTGTAATGGCCCTTAAGACGAAAGAACCCTAGATGTCGGCCGACGTTGAGAAACAGGTGACAGAAATTTTTAAGTTAAAAATTGCGAAAGAATGAATGAGTTGGTAGGTGAAAGGGTAGCTTGGAGATGTGCTATAAATTAATCTTTGGAATGACATCCTTCTGATGACGACTGATGTTGACTATTAAGTGATATAACAATGAGATATCTTTTATGGACCTTTAAAAGCCTCCATACTTGGCAATACCTCTAATTCATCCACAGCAGTAACCCGCCATTATCCTCCAAATTAGAAGTCCCTCTGAATAGGGAAGGTTCCTGTTTTGACCTTACATAGTATGACGGAATTAGAAGTTATTTTGCATGCATGTTAATTGCGTGTTGTTTGAAATTGTTCCCTCATGATCTAAGTGATGTTTTTAACGAATTTATGCATGCAAGTAATTTCCTTCTGTATCAATTTCTAATATCTGCATGTGGGAGTGCATGGCTCACCCCCTGCCACACGCCCTTGCGGCGGCTTGCAGGGTAAAACGCAGAAATAGAAGTATCCCGTTAAATATTTTATCTTTGCCTTCTCCTATATTATCTAGTAATTCTAACATCCTATCTACTTTCTTCGACTTCATTGTACCTTTTGCATCCCTTCCTTTGGAATGCATTCTCTCCCGCCTTCTTTCTTTCTTCAGAACATTATCTCTTCATTACCTTTCCCAGTACCATTAACGTAAATTTAAGGTGTTTCAAATGAATTTGCATCATCTCAACTGCAAATTAATTCATTTACACCATAAAAAAACAATTCTAACACATTATTCCTGCAATGGTATTATAAATTTAAGGTCTCAAGTTACTTACACATTTGCAAGTCACGGCAAGAGTAATCATTCTTCACGGCCCCATGCTCTTCGCTTAAAATAACAATTCTTATAAACTAAATTGTCTCTTTACTACTGTTTCTCTTTGCCGCCCGTACCTCTCAGGCTAGACCTATGTGGAAATTCATCTTGACAAATGAACAACACGTGTACCTTTCCACAACTTTATTTACGGTACGACTATGTAGTTTCTACGCATAGGCGTCATCATCAGGTACCTGATTCGTCGAAACTAGTCGTGCCGTAAATAAAGTTGTGAAAAGGTACTCATTGTACTCCAGTTGTCAACAATGATTATACTACCCCACTCTCTATTTCCCACTTTTTGGAACACTGATTTATTACGTTCTGATCTTATCTCATCTTATTTAAATAATTTTATAATCCATTCTTCTTTGTAATCTACGTATTGTCACAACGACTTCCTATCCGCCCCTGCTCTCTCTTGTTCCTCAGCTCTTCTCTTGCCTTCCTTTCTTACCTCCTACATCCTTTTCACTAACTTCAAAGACCTCCAGCTTGTCGTATTTCCTCGTAGAGTAGACTTTGGAGCCATACAATGTTGTGATCCACATTAAAATTTTAATTATACGTTTTATTTTACTAATCCTACATCTCTTCCCTCCCTTTTATTCTCGACCCTTTCAAAACTGTTCCGTTTCCAATGCCATTTTTCTGCATATGTCCTTACTTCTACGTCTATGAACTCACTGTCAAATAAATGAAGCGTCATTAGATGGCAGTCCAATTTATACGCTATGTTTAGAAATTTTTCAATAATGGCGGCGCGTGGAGGCTTACATTCGAAACTCAAAACGTCTTCCACATCTTTTAACTACGTCGAGTCTTTTTTTCAGGAATCGCATTCCAATGGTCTTTTTATAGCACTTTAGGAAAAGTTTCCTTCGATTATTGAATTTGAAGGAAGCAGATCAAAGATTTTTCAGCCATGTTCTAATAATAGCCTCTAATAATCTGCGCCGTAAAATAAATGAGTTTCTTGATTACATAACGAAATCTTTGAAAGCCATATTTTCTTGTCGGCTCTTTTGGTGAAGAAGTGCCAGCCTGCCTTCCCCTCTACCCTGGCGTCCCACGCTCACTAAAGGGAAGCGTTCTGTCCACCATAGGGTTCCATTCCACTGGTTCCTTGGGTGTCCACCCGCTCGTACGCTGTTACATTTAATGCCCCAAGGTCTTCTCCTCGCTGTCCATAAGATGGATAATCTGAAATTCTGAGAACTTGAAGATCTGCATTTCTTCCATCATTCTCTCCACTTATTCGACAATTTCACTCAGGAGACCACCGTTTTTCAATGTTTGGTCCTTTCACAAACTTTTAGTTCCCCTGGGAAATTCAGGAAGAGTAAAACACCTTGATAGACAGAAATATTTATTGTTCTTAATAAACCAAATTTACTTTGCACGTAATAAGTGTCCTGTTTATTTTCTAAAGGTAATCTATTATGCCTTAATATATTCTAAATTAAATTATGGTTTAACGTGCTGGGGTGGTGCATATCATAACTCAATAAAAAGGGCAGAATATGCACTGAAAGGAATTGTTAGAGTTATAGTCCGAAAAGGTCGTTTTGAAAAGTCGTTTCCTATCTTTGTGAATTTACGTTTACTACCTCTTAGGCACCTGTATGTATACAAGGTATTAAAACTTTTATTCATTCGTAGTGGCAATTTCCCAAAAATTTTGGAAAAACCCCATGCGTACGCCTTAAGAAATAATATTTCTTTTGCCTTGCCGAAACCGTACACAACTTTATACAAACGGTGTTTTGTTTATGTCGGGCCAAAGGCATTCAATTTGCTACCTAGTAGTATTAAGAAAACAAAAAGAAATGAGTAGTTTTTCCAGTGCTGTAAAATCCTGGCTGCTTAGCAAAGGGGATGTAAATTTTATTTTTCTTTCGTGAGTGACTTTATATACAGATCAAGTGCATCAGGTATCAATGTATTGCTTGTTAATGATTTACGTGAATATTAATGAATCATCACCAGTATTGTTCTTTTTAAGGTACCCCACCTTCAGGCAGGTTGCCTTTGGGGTCACCTAAAGCTCCGAATTGGTTTTAAGTGATGTTGTTTCTCTACGGAGCAATAAAATTTTTCTTTCTTCCTCGAGGGCCAAGTTTTGGATTCGTACATTTCCACGCTCCACATGTGGGTTTTCATTAACCTTTTCTCTACGACACTATTGAAGATTCCTGTCTCATTCTATCTCCTATTCCTTCGAAGAAATACCTTTAACCAACGTAATCCTTCCATTGCTCCTGCGTTGTGACAGTTTCCCTCTTAAGACTCTAGCTAAATAAATTGAGTTTTATGGCATCCCAAATTATGTTCTCCTGATTTTATATTTTACTTCTTAATGCAGTGCCTCCTAACTCTCAACATTCTCCGTAATTCTGTTTTGCATGCGCAATACTTGGCCTACCATTAGGGTAGGCCAAGGGTGGCGCAGAGTCGGTCTGATTTTATGAAATATCCTGCAAGTCGCTGCAAGGGCTTGAGGCACGGGGTACATTAAACATCACACAAACATGTTCTTTTAAGACTAACCAACACCTTTCATGCAAAACATTCAATAATTTGATCATGCGGCATCAATGTTTAACTTTATTAGGAAGTACTACACGCGTGCACAAGTCTCTTAACCTATCCTTATAATTACCTTCCTCACGTTTGCGAAATCCTACTAGGAAAAAAATATTTTTCAAAGCTAACAGTTCTGCATTTTCTCTCTCTTATGTTAATGTACGTGGTATGGTCTACCGTAGTTGGACGGGGCTTTTAATATTTCTTTAGCCACCTCGCCTTAGAATATTTCATCGACTTTACATAGGAAATTTGAGCCTAATTTCAACCTAATATCAACGAGTGGCTCCGTCTACCTCTTGTGTCCTCCCTAAAAGGGAAATGCTTTCTACTAGGCATTGC
Source organism: Rhinocypha anisoptera (assembly GCA_011762765.2). Taxonomy (NCBI): domain Eukaryota; kingdom Metazoa; phylum Arthropoda; class Insecta; order Odonata; family Chlorocyphidae; genus Rhinocypha; species Rhinocypha anisoptera. The sequence goes on along the minus strand of WURS02075086.1, from coordinate 1,612 downwards.
CTTGGGTCACTTCCTGTCGAGGGTACACTGAAGTGACGCTCCTGTAATAGTTATCCTAGAGTACCACGCGATACAAGACGCATGTTTTTTCGGCACCTACCCCCTGGAATCCATCCTCGATCCCTCCGGCCAGGTACTCTCTCCGCTGAGAGTTACGGAGGCCCCCCCCCCGCCCCCCCCCCCCCAATCATCCCCTTCAATGGGGGAAATTCTCCCAGCACCGAGTACATCTTCGATTCGGCACCCCCACCGTGAGGAGCACGTCTTCGCGGCCACCTCCATACGGCCGTCGGACTCGGCAACCCCTGCCTCCCTCTGTCCCTCTTATACTTCTGCTTCTAAGCATTACCCTGCAAGCCGCCGCGAGGGCGTGTGGCAGGCATTGAGCCACCACCAAACATTCACATTCACTCCCAAATGCAAATTTTAAGAGACATATCGCACTCAGACTGAAGCAACCCGCAGCAATATAAAACAGTAGAACATCATCCACAACATGCGGGACAATGTCAGCGCCCGCGGTCGGGGGCGACCCACCATCAAGCATGCACTCCACCACGCAAATCGTTTCACAATAAATATACATATAATGCGGAAACAAAGTAAAAATGCATTTAATATTTAATAAAAGAAACGAGAGAAAACATGCAGGGCGAAAAATACGGACTCTTATATACATTACTCTTCCCAAGTATTCCTAGGACCCCTTATTCTGATCTCTAATGGTTCTGGGGAAAAATGACATTTTAAATCTATTTGTTCTACTATCTATCTCCCTGATTTTCCGGGCGTGATCTGATCTACCATTGTTTGACGGGGTTTTCATATATACATTTAACCTCCTCATTGAAGTAATCTGCTTCAAATTTATACAATAAATTTAACCTATATTTCATCCCACGAACAACGAGTGGTTCCCAGCCTAATTCCTCCAATAGCTTCGTTATACTGCTACGTTGATCATAACAGCATTTAGCAATCCTGGCTGCTCTACGTTGCACTCGATCTAGTTCCAAGACTAATCCTGCCTCATGGGGATCCCACACAACTCGAAGCGTACTCAAGATGAGGTCTAACAAGCGTAAAAATAACACCACTCTTTTACCTCCTCGTTACATTTTCCGAGTATTCTTTTTTATGAATCCCAAGGGTCAGGTTGCACCGTCTCATCATCACGCGGGCCCATGACCCCCATCTCATTCCCCCACGCTCATTTCAATGCCGCCTACAGACCCCGCGGGGCGGATGTGGGTGGGGGGCGCCATCCCCCCTCCCCCCTTTCTTTCTTTCACCCTCCACACCATCAGACTGGACAACACGAGGGAGAGGGTTATACGTAAGAGGGGTCATAAGATGCGGGAACTCAACCCCCACTTCGCATACCCCCTTACGATCTATGTACTCTTCGCCCATTGATTCCGCCGCCGACCACTTGAGGACGTCGTCCTACTCTGGAGGCGGCAAGGGGGGCCCACATTAAGAATTTACCGCCCCCATGCCTTTAGTTATTTTTTTACTATTTTTTTATCAAACGTAGGAAAATTTATCCGCTATTGTTCAATCTTTATTCTTTTTTTTAAGGGTGATAAAACTTTTAAGTGAGTCAGTCGTG
>WURS02075075.1:0-10332 GCA_011762765.2 Rhinocypha anisoptera | reverse complement strand
TTAAGATCAGGAAAGTTAGAGAACGTAAAACTCGAGATGGAGAAAGTAGGAATAGATGTAATTGGGTTGAGTGAGGTTCGATGGAGGGATACAGGAGATTACCAGAGTGATAGCTTAGGATGGAGGTATAGAAAGACACCGCAATTCCACATTTCTATATCTCCTTCATGAGAGAATTCCACCAAGTAAAGCCTGAAACCGTCTAGGATATTTATAGCGGGGGTGAGGAAAGTCAGCGTGGGTTAGCCATATTTCTAAGAGTGAAATTAGGAATGATGGTAGGAAGAAAATTAAGGAAATGGAATTTAGAAGAATTGGCAGGAGCAAAGAAGAAAGAGTACTAGGAAACAGTAGATAGTCTTCTAAGAGACGGTAACCAAAGTAGGACATACGGAACAAAGGTGGAAAGTCCTCAAAGACGGAATAACAAGTGCTGCAGGAAAAGTAATAGGAAGAGTCAACCAGAAGAGAATTAAATAGCCATGGGTTACGGAGGAAATGGTAAGGAAGATGGCAGAGCGTAGAAAATGGAAAAACACTAACACGGAGTACGGGAGACGTAAATATCGAGAGGCAAATAATAAATTGAGGAGAGAGACTAACAAGGCGAAGGACTCATAGTGGAAAGAACAGTGCGAGAAGATAGAGCAGCAGGGAAACATGGGATTGCATTATGGGAAATTAAAAGCCTTCACTGGAAATAGAACAGGAAAAAAACCCATACTGTAAAAGATAAGTCAGGCAAGACACTAATAGAACAAGAAGATATACGGAAAAGAAGAGTATGTGGAAGAACTATATGATAAGGAGAATAGACCCTTGAACTTAGATTTAAAAAGTGAATGGGAAGTAGAGGAGGATAGAATAGGCCCAGAAATATTAGATAGCGAGATCGAAGGGACCTTGAGGGACATGAAGGGGAATAAGGCAGTGGGAGTGGATAACATACCAGTAGAATTACTCAAGGGCTTAGGAAAAACTAGGAAGGAAGAAGTTTTATGAGCTAATTAGAGTAATTTACGATGAGGGAAATTGGCCTGAAGATTTAATTAGGTCCATATTAATTTGACTAGCAAAGAAGAAGATAGCAGCTGAGAGTGAATACTATAGGACAATCAAATTGATCCCGAGTGCAGCGAAGGTAGTTCTAAGAATAATCAGTAAAATACTGGAGAGCAGGGCAGAAGAATACCTAGGTGAAGATCAGTTTGGTTTAAGAAGACCCAGAGGGACTCGCGATGCGATAGCTGTAATGATGACACTCATAGTACGAAATATAGAATATAATCAGGATGTTTTTGCCTGTTTTGTAGACTTTGAAAAAACATTTGATTAAGTAGAGTGGCCTAAACTAATGGAAGTGTTTCGAAAAATCGAAATGGATTTCAGGATAGCCGTCTCATCCGAAACCTTTATATGGCTCAGGCCGCGCAAGTTAGGGTGGACGGCCCAGATGGAAGGACCCAGTGACTCGGAGTTTTGGGAGAGCCGGCATCACCACATCGTTTTCAGGACATCCTTCACTGCTCCATGGCTGAGAAGAAGGAGAACGGCCTCAGACATTCGTCTTCTCTTGGGAGATTGTCTTCCAAGGGGACTGCGAAAGTCACCCGCCTCCTTTTTGCAGAGGGGGACCCCGGTATTCGTATCGTCGACCCCCACGACGAAGGGAGGACCCGCGAGGCCGCAGGTCCTTTACAGGACCAGAAGGCCAAGACGGAAGGACAGTCTTCAGGCCATCTACAGGACCAGGAGAAGGTGATGGAGGAGGACACCAACCACTTGGCCGCCTGCCCTATCTGCCTACGGGACCTGTATGGTAGCGGAGGCAGTCCACAAGGAAGGCGAAAGCATCGCCTGCCCTGGTGACTGCGGCTGAAACCTGGGACGAGTTCGCCGATCGCATCAGTGGCCCCGAAGACTCGGAGGAGGACGGCTTCACCACTGTCACCTCCAAAAGTGGACATCGTGCCACCGCGGCCTCGCAAGACGCTGGCTCCATTACCAGCGGCAAGAAGAAGAGGATTTCGCCGTTCACCCTCTACAATCTTCAGGACCCGCACACCCTGTCTGAAACTGGAGGCTGTCATCCGCGAGAACTACGAGTTAGATGTCCGTCGGGCTTTCACTCGTCTCTTCATCGCGACAGTGGAGGAACGCCGGTGTGTGGAGGAGAATGCTCCAGGAGATGCTCCAAAAGGAGAAAATATATTTTGCACACGCAGTCCGTCGAGAGACAGCCCGGGGTTAGATCAAGGGCATCGCATGGTGGCAACTGTGGAGAAAACCCTGCAAGACGCCGGGTAACACGTCCAAGGGGTACATCATCGAATTGCAGCGACTGTCCGAGTGTCCTCCCAAGCATCGGCCGGAGTTGGCGGTCCTTTACAGGACCATCAACTTTCAGTTGTAGCCAATGCTGAGTCCAGGTCCGCAGCTTCCCAGGCAAAAGCCGAGTGAATCAGCACTAAACTTCTGCTTTCCGGACAGAAGAAAAAGCAGACACCCAAACCCTCTTCCCTTACCAAATCATCTCCTGAAAGCGATGTACTGCCGGTACCCCCAGCCGTGGGACCGGAAGTCGTCCTCTCTCCTGTCCAAAAACCCCAACCTTCCCCGGGGACCAACATCACCGAAACCCCAAGGATATTTTCCAGGACCTCCAATCAGGCCCTTTCAAGGACCATCAACCTGCCGTACACAGCCGGAACCGTCGCTGCCCCCGCAGCCAGGTAGTATTCGGACCACGCCGCCACCTCTGCCGAGGAGGAAGAATTGGAACTCTGGACGTCCATTGGTTCCATTGCACGAGTCCTGAGTAGGCACGTCACGTCCTCCAAAGGTTCATTGCTCCTCAACCTTCTGAAGGAACTAGTGGAGACGAGAGTGTTTCTCTGACCCGCAATGGCTAGGAAATCCTTCGTCAACGTGCATTGGAAATCTAATGTCATCCGCCAACGGAGTGAAGAGCTGTAAACGTCGGCGTCGCCGTTGACAACGAGACGCGCCTCCAGCACGTGGACCGCTGGAAGATGACCGGATGGACTATCTTCAGGGCGGACCGAGATCCTGCCAGACAGCAGAGTAGCAGATGCGGGGGCGTCGCAGTCTTCGTCTGTTTATTCGTGGAGTACGGAGCCTGCTGGGTGCATCACCATCTGCACGCGCAGGCCATATTGGTGGATGTTAGGACGCACCTTGGCTGGACTCGGGTTTCCACGGCTTAATGGTCACCTGGAAAGGCGTGGGACGAAGAGTTCCTCCCGAGGGTCATCGGAGACAACCAGGGATGATCTGTCTTTATGGGGGACTTCAATGCTAAACACTCCGTTTGTCATTCCAGAACAACCGACACCAGGGAAAAGAGAGACTCCGGCTCCACGCAGAAGAAGAGGGATGACCATCACGACGCCAACCCTGGCCACGAACGACGCCGGGGATTTGCTGGACATTGTAATCACTCGCAATGTCCGGACATCCCTCTGCGCCTATGCGTGTGTCGACATGTCATCGGACCACCTACCGATCTCCTGATTCTGGGGACAACTGTTCCGGACATCCCGGCGTCGGAGAAGAAGATCCTGTCCACGGCCAACTAGCCGGCCTTTCGGGAGCACGTCACTCGGAACCTGCCGAGGAATCCTCCACCTCCATGGACCATCGAGGTGGCAGAATAGATAGTGGTCCATCTCACGAAGACTGTGAGGGCTGCCATGGATTCGTCAATCCACGCGGTAGTGCCCCGGCCGCGATTCTTTCGCGTGCCGCTGCCGCATGCCGTGCGGTTGATGATCCTGCGTCGCAACATCATCAGACGGCGATGGCAGCTGTACTGGACGGAAGATCTTCGACTGGAGCTTCAGGAGATGAATCTCCAGGTGCAAGCTTCCATCCACGAAGTCCACACGGACAAATGGGAGGCGCACATGAGAGACGAAATTCCATCCATATAGGGAAGGGATGGCCTTACGGCCTCCTGGAGGATCTGTCACAGCGACGTCATCCCAACCGGTCATCATCATTGGCGGAGGGATGGCCATCACCCAGGAGGACCTCGAGTCACCTTGAAAGCGTCTTCAATCCGAATCCTCCGACAGAATAGTCGGCTGCTGTGGAAGGAAAAGTGGCAGAGTTCTTGGTGCCGCCTGTGCTCAGCTTTGTCACCAAGTTCCTACTGTACCGCGCGTGCCTCCTCCCTGTGATGAAGTACGCATCGCCGGTATGGTCGGCAGTGTCGTCGTCACCACCTCCAGATTTTGCAAAATACAGCTCTGCGGTGCATCCTGGGACGTGGCCGTGATAGCCACATCTTGGACATGCACCGGGATGGGAAGCTGGACAAGCTGGGAGTCCTCTTCCCAAAGACGGCACAGCAGTTCTTCAACGCTGCTGCCGACTCTCACGTCAGGACCTTCCAAGCCCTCGGGAGTATCATCCAGGTTCGGCGGTCGGATCGTTATAGACGACCGATCGCCAGCCTGGGTACTCCTGACTCGCTCCCGCCACCGAAGTGGCCCCCGGCTCCTGTCGGATTGGGGGGGACGGAATGATAGCAGCCGGGATCACACACCACTGCAGCCAACGCCGGAGAAACGCGGACGAGAGGCCATCCGCCTTTATATTCAGAGATGGCAAGTCAATACCTGATGGCCCATACCAGGCCATTACGACACTGATGAGCAAGTCAGGGTGGCAGAGGGAGTCTGGATGGTCACAGTTAGGTATGGGAATAATACAGGGGTGTCCGTTGTCCCCTATTCCTTTTAATCTGTACTCGGAGGAGATGGTAAAAGAGGGATGGGAAGCAGTTGAGTCAGCAGTAAAAGTTGGTGGGGAACCCGTTAGATCAGTCATATTCGCCGACGACCAAGCCCTAGTTAGTGATTCAGCCAAAGGACTGGAGACATTGTTGAATGCTTTACAGGACCAGTGTGAGAGATTTCGGATGAAAATTAATATTAAGAAAACGAGAGTAATGAGATTCTCGTGAAGTAAGAAGGGTCAGCCAAATATCACACAAGACGGGAATAAATTACAACAGGTAGACTGAAAGTAGACTTATTTGGGGGAAGCATCACAGAGGAAAATGGACGTAGTGTCAAGGATATTAGACGAAGAATTGCATTAGCAATAGAGGCCTTCACTAAGAGAAAATAGTTAATGAGAGGGACCCTAAATAAAAATTTGAAGTGATAACTGACTTTAGTGTAATTATTTACCATGGAAATGGATGGATTTGCGTCTCATTCTACAGGTATTATTCAGGGAGGAAAACGTTGGCGGGAGGGAGTGAGGAGTTAAGCCGATATCACCTCCGCTAAACCCTCCCATTCCACTACCATTCCCCTCCTTTCCTCGACAACATTCATCTACATCTACATCTAAACAATACCCTGCAAGCCGCCACGAGGACATATGGCAGGGGGTGAGACACCAACATACATTCACAGGTACTATCAATGCACACGATACAACTCATGCATTACGCACAAAAAGAAAAAACTATCATGCAAAAACCTAATACGAGAACTAAAAAACATGCTGGACAATGTCGGACCGCTCACAACAAGCATACACAACAACTAAAACCTGTCCTTACAAAGTACAAGGTCAAGACGAGGAACTACATTATAAATACAAGCAAAAAATATACATATATGCACTAACTACACTAACGATTTCTCCACTAGAGCCCACACCAGCGGTCCCCCCAACCTTTTTGCACTCAAGAGCACATATTATAATACCGGTGAGGCAGCGGGCACCATTAACTTTTACAAGGTATATTTATAGTTGGACAGTGGTAATGTGCCACACATAATGTGCAAAAACAATGTTTAATTCAAAAAAATACAATTTTAACATGTTTATGCAATGGCACGTGGATCTTTGCTGTCAAAATAAACGTCGAACCAAAAATCAAAGTGAGATTTTTCACTCAAATGCAATCGCACGGCGCAGCGCAGCTTTTAAGAGCGGCGGGCACATATGAAACTGTTTGCGGGCGCCATGGTGCCCGCGGTCGTACGGTTTGGAACCCCTGGCCCACGCCGTCGACTTAAATGTGGGACGCACTATACTTAAAAGAGTCGAATTGAGCTGCGCCCGACAACTCTCACGACCTCAGAAAGGTGAGGTGACATTGTCGTGTTTATCCCTTTGTAGCAGTTTAAATCTCTGCAGTTGAATTTTTAGAGGGTTATGGAGTTCTTCCCCTCTCTCTCTCTCTCTCCCCTACACCCCTGGGCGTGTCTGTGCTCCCCCTTCCTTCGACGTTTTGAGGGTGCATAGCAGTCAACGCGCGCGGATCCGAGAGAGATGGAGGAGGGTAGGGAGGAGACAAACTGGAGTCGATGGACGCGTGAGAAAAACATTTTCCCTCGGGGGAGGTACTCTTCGGGGGTGGAACTTGGGAACACAGGACCAGGGAGTGGAGAGGGCGGGGTGAGTGCGACGCGAGAAATGTGGAGGAGAGATAAAAGAAGCAAGTTTTTCGAAATCATTGCGACGACATCTTTCCGAATGGAAGAGACGACAGTTTTTTCCTGCGCATGCGCGGTAGAAAAGTTACCACGGAGAGTTGTGAATGGCTGGAGGGAGGGCTGAAGGGTTATGAAATGGTTCACACCGGGTCTTACGCCCGATTTCAAATGCAGTTAGAAGATCGCAAATCTGGAATATATGGGACCCGATGTGTTCCAGAGCTACTATGTTTCCAGTGTTGTGGTCTTATCGCAAATCTGGAATATATGGGACCCGATGTGTTCCAGAGCTACTATGTTTCCAGTTTGTGGTCTTATCATGCCTTATGACTGAGAAAGTTGCTGAAAATCATCGCATAGCATACTGTACTCATTGAGGTGGAGAGCGAAAAACATACTGTGAATGTATTTTTAGGTATCATATAATTTATTTCACGTTGAATTATTTCATTGATGACAGTGACGGGTAATCTACCGGTTAAGGTAGGTTTTTGATGAGTTTTAGCTTGGGTTGCCCGCGTAACATCTAACTTTAATTCCTCTTTAAATCTGCATACTTCCTACCCCATATCATTCTGTCCAAAATCCCTATTCTCTTCCTATCCCCCTAACTCGCTCACCCAACATTCTGCCTTCTATTACAACCTTCAACAACCCATTGCCTCTTGAGTACCCCTTCCATCCACCTTTCCTGTCTTCATTGGATCTCTCGCAGCAAACGCCTCTCCTCCCCTTACACCATTCTCAAAACTCCTTCGTTCGTTTTCCTCTCTGTCCATCTCACCTTGTCCATCCGTCGCAAAACCCACATTCCAAAGCACCCTATCTATGCTCCTCATCCTTCCTAATGGGCCAGGTTTCGGATCCATATAGTGCTACGCTTCATATTAGGGTTTTTACTAATCTTTTCTTAAAAACTTTATTTAGGGTCCCTTTTACAACTCTTTCTTTTTCGCAAAGTCCTATTTTGCTAATGCAATTCTCAATACTTTATCAAATAGTTTCTTATTTACAACTGACCAATCATCAGTAAAATAGGATAGTCCAGTCACTCCGGAGTCGCCGTTTCACGTAAACCCTGAGTTCCATAGATACATGGTCATCGCATTTTTTTTATCATCGCGCGACAATATTTGCTCCACAAGCTACACTACAGCGCTCGTGCACAAAGAATTTAAAAGTCCCCACCCCCAATCTCCATCCCCCTCGGAAGAAGGTGGAGTTGGGGGGGGAAGGATTTTTAGCGGTGTAGAATAATGAGTCGTGTTTGATGGCGCGTTGCGTCATCGCTACACACTGCGGTCGCATCTAAGAAGTGAGATGCTCGTCTCGGAAAGAAAAGCTGGGTGTCATTGACTGGCACCCGTTGGGAGTAACACAAAGCAAAACAGCGCTGTAAATCAGCTTCCTTTAAACGGCTAAGTTGGCGTCATCGCGGAGGCGTGACATACTGTGTAAATATCGCGAAAATTCTGGGAAAGCGTTCCGTCGTTTACAACTTCGGATGTTCGATCTTTTAGTGCTATCTGTGCGACTCGGAGGAAAAGCATAGAGGAGGAAGCCTCGCGGCACGTTGTGGACTAGGGAACGACCAATGGGACGTGACGCCTTCCCCCCCCCCCTCCCACTCGCATTAACTTCGTCGGTTATATATTTTTGTGCGCCCCCTCGTTCTCATTTGTTTCGTTCTCCCTTGCGTCGTCAATTTTTTTTCGCCGAAGGTGTTACTTTCCTTTTTCATTCAAACGATTTTTCTCCCTTCTCGCGAATGTCACTTTATGCGTGACATGTATCCCCTCCACTTGATGGCATTTCAGCGCCTTTTTTGTACATCCGACGCGTTACGTTATCCCTCCAGCACGGTAAGCTTAGGTGTGGGACACCCGGAGTGTTTCAGAAATAGATTGTTTCTAAAACATAAAACAGACCCCCGTCATATGCAACTCGTTCATGCGGCTGCGTTTCTAGGTATTTAAAGGAGTATGCTGAAAGGCATTTATAGCGTAGTTGAATTTTTGTTTTTAAGGTGAAAAAAAAATAAACATTTTTTTGGAGCTCTGGGTGTGTAGGAAGATAGCGAACTGTTTTAGGGAAAGGATAAGGAAAAAGAGTCCCGTTTACGAATACCATTTATTGTTTTGCAAAAATATCCGAATAATTTATGAAAACATTTTCCAAATGTATCGTAATGGAATGGTTATTTTAAAAGACTGTGACATGGGAGATGATAAACACCTCAGATTGATTTATGAGATTGCATCGTATAATTTATACGTCGCTTAATAAAAAAAGCGTAAAAAGTCATTGTATGCGTATGAAACAGATACCCTAACTTCGCATTAAGTAAAATTTAGTTAAAATTTAAGTGCCACGTCCTTTAAAAGTAAAGGAAAAACATGGTGAGTGTCCGACACCCAGTCACCTGAATGAACCTCTTTGTTAATTAGACGGCGGTACTGAATGTTAACTCTTTTTGGTGCCATCACTTTTTTTTTTAGATTTACCCGCCTTAAGTTTCACAGGGTTTTTAAGAAATCGTTGAACTTCGGATAAAAAAATTGTGCAAGTAAAAACCAATTTGTTTTTTCGTTATTCGTCTATTTTTCTTAAACGCGTACTCCGACAATTGACTACCAACAGCGATATAGTTACCTTGTCAAAATTATAATTAGTTTTTTGTGATTTTTTTTTTAAAGTATAGACGCTAGAGCCCATTTATCGGCCCGAGGCACATTTCGCCCGGGGAGCAAAAACCGAAACATAGGCTCGTTGCGGCACCAAAAGGGTTAATAACCCGAGGGACCCGGCGTCTCGTCGCTAAACCTAAACCACCCGTCACTTGGTCATCCATCGCGGTGGCGAGGGTATTCGTTCAAAAACTTCCCCTTTTACCCCTGCAGAGAATTTCCCATCCGTCCCTCGTGGTCAGCGTGGTCCTTCTTGGGAGTCGTCCCTTGGAGGTCTCTGGTGCTTCACCCCAGCGGACTTCACGATCACCAACTTCAACGGTCAAGTAGAAAGCTCCCGATTTGAAACTTGTGCATGCAAAGCTCGCAGCAAAGAGTTTCCACGACATCAAGGAAACATTTGTTTGTCGCTCGTAAAAATGTAAGCGCGGCTCTGTGGAATTCAATTTGTAAAATGCGCGCTTAAAACGGATGCGTTGCATATGCCGATCGACTGTGACATTCACTTCGTCTGATACATAATGTAAATTCTCGAATTCGTTAACGGTGTCCGGCGTTGATGCAATCGGGGGCCGTGTAAATTAATTCGCTGGCCGTGTAAGCTGATTCAGTGGATTTTTGTCCGGTGAATGTATCCGGGTGAACAACTCCTCTCCTAAAAAGCTCATCGGCATGCATTTTGTCAAATTTAACTCTAGCTGGCACATTGGATGATATAGGACGACGCTTGGCAGTGCCACAGAAGCCGTTCCGCGTGATCACCAAGCGTTTTCTTCTCGTCAATATGCCGAATGAATTTCACAAAAGATTACGCCTGAAACGACGAAGCTGTCATGTTTCGCACCGGTTATCAATCTCATTTTTGTTCTTCAAAAAAATATTCCCTGTCGTCCTCCTGACTGAAAAGATCGCTTTACACTGCTGTCGTAAACAAAGGGAATGATATAGACGATCTCAGGCTTCACTTCGTGGAAGTTTTGAATATCCATGTTTGTAATTTATTTATTTAGAATAGAATCTTGCTGTTGGCCACAAGCCAGGAGGCAAGTATAGAAAATGAGTGAAACCAATGAACAATTATAATGTAATACTGCTATACATATTTTCACAATTAGTTATATAGCAGTCATAATACAAAAATAAAATTTAAATAAAAAGTACAC
>WURS02075074.1:0-24553 GCA_011762765.2 Rhinocypha anisoptera | reverse complement strand
CTCCCGCCAAAACCTCCAAACAATCCTCTGGGTACGATTCATTGACGACATCTTTTTGCTTTGGACACATGGCCTTCAAAACTTCATTTTAGAATTCAATTCTTCTTCAGTCACTTGGTGACTAAAACTCATTTCGCTGATGTCAAAATGGATACGATGTTCCTATTTTATTCACGTACAACTGGTTTGGGAAGTGCCTTTTCTGACGCTCTGTTTTGTTAATTTAAGGTTATTTACTTCAGTTTTATTTACTATTAAATCCAATGAAAAATCCTAACTGGTATCTTAATATCCTAGAGTTTCTCCATCAATTGTTTCCATTTCCCTAGATTTTCGTCCTCGAGTTTTCATATTGCCTTATCTGACTGGTCTCTAATAATGTTGATCGAATTTCTTGTTATAATTCCTGAAAACGTTTTAACCTTCCTGTACAAGGCCCCTTCTCTCTCTGTCTTGTAAACTTTTACAAGCACTCATTCCGTTTCCATTCCACCATCTTACTTCGCTTTAACAGTCTCTCACCTCGGTTTATTACGTGTCTGTTTGTCCCGTTACCATACTCCGTATCGACATTTTTCCATTTCCTCCGCCCTGCCATCTTCCTAGTAATCATCTCCTCTGAAATCCATGGATTTTTGAATTTCTGTTTGCTTACTCTTTTTAATACTATCGAGGCAGTTCTTGCTGTATCTTCTTTAAAAACTTCTCCCTCGTGCTCCATTGGAGTATATGTGCCCCGTGATTGTACATCGTGCTGTGCTGCTAAACTCCAATTTCTGTTCGCGTGCCTTTCTTCTTCCTAAATCTTATTCGCCTGCCCTCTATCATTCTTTTCCTTTTCTCCCATCTTCGTCATAACTATTCTATCCATACTTAACGTAACGATCCGTTCATTCTGCAAGGGATTTTTTTCTTCAAATTTTCTAGATAGTATATCCATTCTACTTCTCTTGTTGGCACACCTCATAACCCTAAAGAATGCTCCAGTCCTCCATTATTTTTTCGTCTTACATTTGATAAACTTCTAGTAAATTCATTTGGTCTTCATTGCTTGTACATGTCAGTTTTGAAACGTTTATAAGGGTACACTGCAAGTCCACATAAAAATTATTTGTTTCAAACACGACCAGGTTTCGCTTCATCTTTAGGTGCTATTATAAGGAACCTGGTGATGCTGTTACCTGGAGAAACATGGTCATTTTTTGAAATAAATAATTTTTTATGCAGATTGTTTCCTTCTAAAACTTTCAAGATGAGGGAATTCCGCTTATTCAAACCTTAAACGATTTCTTTCTCCTATCACCTTATTTTCTTCTGACTTTCGTATTTTTATCGTCCTAGTAACGAAGTATGAAGTGAGATCTGATGCTTTCCCAGTCTCAGTCACTCAGCAGCCCTGATGACGACCCTCGAGTCGAGAGTCGTCGAAACGTCGGCCACAATGGAGCCCTTAAACCAGTTGGGAACCTTCGAAAGCTTCATAAATAAAATATTTGCATTGTAATAGATGCAGTGCCTTCATCACCGCTACTTTAACTTTGACTGACCAAGGCTTTCTTGAAATGACAGCCGCGGATGCTTTGCCTTTTCCTTTGCCAGACAGAACACTCACAGAATAATTTTCCTGCTCAAGTCTATCCGAATAATTACGCTCAAGTTTTGGTTAATTTTAATCTGTGGCTTCAAGTACACTTGAGTTTACATGTAGGAGAACATGATAGGTCTTCCGATTTTCGGACTGAAAACTCTAGGCGCGAGGGAATTGGAAATTGAATTTTGTCGGTTTTCCTTCGGTAATTAACTGGTTTCATGTACATAGTAATCATCACGAACACATAACCTAAAACGAGAAACCGCAGCCATGAAGTTATTTATCGCACGATCAGTTCGTAACGTAATTCGAGAGCCGTTAAAATGTGATTCAGTGCGAAAGTTTGCCACATAAAATCTATCCGGAAATTTTACGAGGGAAATGCGATATGTCATGGTGGTCTCTTTAGCACGGGATCCACTTTTTGTGCTTTTTCGTTTCTCTTTTTCCTCGTTGACTCTAAACTACCACCGCCCCTTACTCACCATGGAGTGAGACATTTTTGTCTCTTGGGTGGGTATCCTTTTTGTACTCGGTTTTCTATGCGGAACTCTTCGTTGAAGTATCGACACAAGCATTATAATCAAGTGCACTGTCCTGATTCACGATTCTGCCCTTAAGGTATGGAAGGCCAGTCATAGGGGATTGAAACAACTACGAAATTACGGCCGCCCCCTCTATTTTTTTCAGCTCGCACGCATAAATTTCGCTCATCATCTGGATCTTAAGGACACGATAAGGGGCATTTGCTTGGTTGTTTTGGGAAAAAATATGAGCTTGGCTATCTTCATGTTTGGTCATTACGATGCAGCTTTATTACTGTGCACCGGGCGATTAGATAAGGGTGGTTATATGTGTGTGGGGGGGCGGAGGCAGCTGAAGAAAATTTTGTTTTTTTCATTCGAAGGCTCTACAGCTCAGTTTTATATCACCAATACTATCGCGGCGTATCGATTTTGAATTAAGTGATTCAGCAAATGTACACTACTCTTGGGACACGGTTGCCTTCATACCCCGTGATGAGAACAGCGTCGAGGATACTTTTTGAGGTTTCTGGGACGACTTAAAGCATTGCAAAAAAAATTCAGATCCGTACGAGGGTTGGCTTCTAAGTTTTTCACAAAAAGTGAAACAGAAACGAAAAAGTTGGAAGCTAAGTGTTTAATATTGCTTTTAAAAATATTCACCTTTAAGATCTATACATTTTTGCAAACGCTCAAACCAATTCTGGAAACATTTTCTTCACTCTGAAGCTGATACCGTAGAAAGATGGTTTTGAAAGTCTTCAACAGCTTCTTGGGGTGATGAAAATCTCTGGCCGGGTGATTCCGGGTGAAAATCGCTGGATGAAAATCGCTGGAAATCGGTTGAATGACAATGAGACATTAATTCGACGTTCTTCTCCTTGGATACAGATTTTGAACGTCCTCGGTTGAATTTTTTCAACATTTCGTGTCACCAATCAACACGAGGCTGTTTTTGCGTTTCGGTCAATTTATGCCGAATCCATCTGCAACAAATCTTTCTCACACCTAAATGTTTATGCAAAATCGATTGTATCGCAGCCTACGATATGCCAAGAGACGCCTCTATCTGTATGTAAGTCACATGCCGATCTTCTTTAATCATGTTGACCACGACGAAATTCTGCAAACCAATTGTAAACAGTCTTCTCTGATGGTGTTACAATACCAAAAGTTTCACGAAGCGATTCTTATCCATTGTTGTTGAGTAAGACCTTTTTTAAAATCATAAAAAGTCATCCAACGCTTACCTTCACGAGAGATTTCCATTTTCGCACCAACTTCCTTCTTTTAAATGTTCACTATCAACAATCTAATCGGTCAATTACTAAGTTGCCACTGGCTTCGCAATAACAAATGTCATTGTTTACAAATACAATGATGCCACAACTCAATAATGTCATCTAATGTTGAATTGTAAAAAGCTAAAAGCTAACCCTCGTAAAAACATTCATCACAGTAATAGCTAAATTTTTATCAAACAAGATGTGGCACTTGAACTGATTCAATGGAAGATAAACACACAAATATCTCTACCATTATAATTTTAGATGAAATTTATGAAAGATAAGATTATCCCGTTTTTTCTTTAAGGGTACGACTTTAATTATTCTCTTGTAATTTCTCTGTATGATTTCAGTGGTGTTTTTTTTTGTATGTAGGTTAACTCAACAGAGCATATTCTACTCTGAATATCATGCTTATGGGTTGCCTGTGGGAACTCGTGTAACTTTATCATTATTAATGAAACTTTATTTGCAAGTATGAGCCCCTTTAATTATCTGGTTTAGGAATTTCTCTTTAATTTACACCTCCCTCCCTTTAATATTACCCATATCGCCCTCTCCCGATGAGTGGCCTAAAAGGTTTTGCGAAATATTTTTCTTGAAAAACTAACCTGAGTAAGTTTTGCTGGCAACAGGGTTATAAAATCTTTCCCGCGGCGAGATGGTAAATTATTTCCCTAGGCGAAATGCGGCGGGAAGATAGTGAGAATGTGTTCGGAGGTCCTCCTTCTGGGAAACTCATGAGCGTTGGGGATTCGCACGTGTGCAGCAAAGACGGAGTTGATACCATTTTATCCCTTCCGCTGAAGGGACAGAGCACCCGCAGGTCTAATTACGTGTGTCCTCAATCATTGAAATGCTGCCCATGCGAGCGCTGGACCGGGCCATCTTGAGTGCCCGAGGCTCAGTTCGTTAGAGGACATGGCCCAAGGTTAATAAACGCAGAGTCCCCTCAGGGCACTCCTCCATTATGAAGCTGGAGGCGGCTACATTGAATTTCCACTAATGGGCCAGCTTAAGACCCCCGAAAGGACCCCCATCGTGAGTAATTTCGAGATTTCTGGTTCCCAGATTTGGATCTCTGTCCTGTCTTCTGAAAAAGAATCGACGCTAGTAATAGAGGATGTGATTAAATACGCATTAAATGGGATTGACTTTGCTTTCATAGATGTTTTCATAGATAACATTTCCATACACTGTTGTTGTAAAATATCCCGAACAACCTTTGAAATCTTAGATTTTTTTCTGTCGATCCTTGTGCTTTCGTGCATATTGAACAAGTTTTTAACTTAATTAAGGTTAGATGAAATCCATAAATAAGCTACCGTTTGATCGTACTTATAACGTATGTATAAAAGTTAGGAATACCTCAGTAACTTATTGAAAAACAATGGAAATCCCTTTGAAATTTGTGGTAAAACATGTGTTTAGACCTACCCCTCGAAGAAAATGTATTTCACTTGAGCATAATGGAATTCATAATGGTACGTATGGAGATATTCACACTTAAAGAAATTATATTTCTCCCAGAATGTTTTTTTACAAATCATGCTACATTTTATGGAAATATAAAGTAACAAAAACATGGCTATAAACAGCGGAATACCTGCATTATTGATGAGTAATTGTATTTTTAAATGACGGAAAGAATTCCTTGCTACTAAACTCTTTGCCTAGAGTAAAAGTTAATTTTCATTTTAAACTTACAGATCTTAAATTTTAAATTTATTTGGTTTACGTCTTTGAGTTCGTTCCGTAGCCATTTTTGATTATAGCAATAACTTCACGCACTAGTGGATGCACCACTTACGATATATGTAAAGTAGTATGAAGTAATTAAGAAATTTTAGGTTTTCGAAAGTATTATTACTTTACCACTCTCTGTAGTGAACTGTAAAAGATTAGTTTCTTTCAATGGACGAATGTCTATGAATATTGTACCTTTAAGAGCCCGTGCAGGTATCTTAAAGATAAGTACTCGGAAGTTTCCGACAATCGTTCTCCTATCTTGGTTCCATCCATAAGATACTCCCCCAGTCGCCCAGAAATATGGGTGAACGACTTGTCACCTCACGCTCTTCAATTATCGTATATCGATGCTACATCCAGTGGCCTACTCTCTTTGCAACGTAAAGATTTTTATTAGAAAATAGTTTCGTGTAAGATCTTTACTTTTGTTCCAATTCAAATTGAAAAAGCTCCAATCATATTAGATTGAGTTATCGCTATGAATTAGGCAATTGTAAAAGGGCAATTATTTATTTTTCTCCATGATTAAAAATGTCACAAAAACCTACGAGGGTTGATCATTAAATGGTAAAAAGTACCAGGTTCATGTGATAATAATGTGGGTTTTTTTCTATTTGTAGCATTTTGGTATCCATTCACGAATGACTGTGATATTGAGACATACATGTTGCTTGAGTTGTCTGCGGTCACACATAATAATGCAGCAAGAACCTTTACAGGGTTAAAAATTGAGCAGAATAAAGGTATTGGTCCATGAATTGATGGGTGTTGTAGGCATGCAGGAAAAGTACTTTCCATGGTTAAAACCTCAACAAAAAACAAACCTCAGGAAACTTCCATCTCCAATCTCCTTCTCATCAACCCCTATACTTCCAGAACTCATTCTGCGCTCCTCTTATTCCTTTATCATTCCCCGCCTTTCTGAACTTTTGCTTTTGAAAAAAAGCTCTTCCAACAAAGTGGACTAGAAAAAGGATCAAGGCGCGGACCTGGCTGTTTCATCATAGCTTTACCCTTTTAGAAAGCAATTCCCTTGGACAAAGGCTTTTCACCACACTGCTTCCTCTTTTCCTTTCTTCCCTTTTCCTCTTGACTTTCTGTTTAGAACTCCTTTCTGGTAAACCTCTAGAAGCTCAATTTCCCAACTCAGAGGACTCGCAATACATCTTCCTTCGTATTCCCGATTTTACTAATTTGACCCCGGCTACGTTTTGCTCGTCGTGGAAGAAGAGTGGATTGCTTCTTCTAATCTAAATACACTCGCCAAAAGCGATATTATTAAATAAATTTGTTCTAAAATCTTGGGTGTCAATACAGGTTTAGTTTCTGAAAACGCCAGGATTGGATTCATTCTATACCAATGTATTACGATTCACTCGAATGGCATGATCTTAAGCGGGGTTGACTTTTAAGGCCTTGGGTAAAGGTGATTAAATGGAATATTTAAATTGATTCAAAATGGTTAGATAATCTATATTAGATCAACCTACGAAAAAGGTTATCTCTGTGAAATATTTGTTCCCCTGAAAAATTATGTCAGCAAATTAACATTACGGCTCTTTTCTTGCACTTAATCCGATAAGTATGACGATTGGTAATTACCGTGTAATAAATCTTTTTTCATTTTCACATATTTATTTTTCGTCCTTTTATCTAAAATATCTGTTTTTTTCCTACATATAATGTAAAATATCGCTATATAGTAAGCTCTGTATTAAAATTTTATCGATTTTTAACTAACGCGTGAAAATTTTTTTCCGTATATTCAAAGTGGAAAGGAAATCACTGTTTGTAGAATCAATGTTTGTATATGTACAATGTTTTCGAAAATTACTTTAATTAACTTCAAGATAAAAAATATCCTGGTATAGGGGAAATTTATAAAAATACTTGGCGTTAAGTTAAAGTTTTGAGAAACCTAGTCCATAATTCCTCACTATGTCCTTCGTGTCGGAAAAATTCACTAGTTGAGTGTCCTTTGGTACTGTTTATTATGCCTCCGAAATATTTCTCATATATCATGCTTATACAAGAGTTCGTATAAGAGTGTACAGCTAAGGGTCATTATATCATATCATTTCATATCATATATATCATATCATTTCATATCATATATATCATATCATTATTTCAACGTTTCATTATCTTTTCCTAGACAAGATATTTGTATCCAGTTATTATGCACATATGGAATTATTTATTTAAGGTTAATGGAAATGCATGAAAAAAAATTTTTAAATGAAGATGTGATTTATGAAATAGGAAAAAAGTGATGGAGGATAATTAATGGAGTTATAAAAAAATGAAGGCAAATAGTTCGAGGCTACAAGTATCTTTCAGGCTGATTTCGAGAAAGTGTATGTATATATGGAAGAGGGTGGCATGGCGAAGTTTTAGTACTCCCTAGAGGATGAAGTATCGTAAGATCGAAGCTATACAAAGCAAGAGAAACATACGTACAAAACGTCTTGTATAGATAAACTACGTATGTAAACTAAGTATCCTTAATGCCTTCAACGATCCCTCCCATACCTACCAATTAACACTACATTTTATTCAAGCTGTTAAATAAGTCAACGTTTTCCGTTCATGTTTTTCCTCTTTGACTCCCCAAATATAATATCACTCATGATGCCATCTAAATTGTCAGTTCCTTTTCCTTCTGAATGTCTAATCATGTTCTTCTTCCGTTTACCATGGCTTGTGCCAAGCCTTTGATTTCTCCTCTAGTATTTTAATTTAGTAGTCATGTATGTCCCAACCTCTCTTACTCTGCTACGTATTTCTAATTTTGTCTAGTACTTTGTTCTTCTTTTCTTTAATTTTAATTTTGTTTGAATAATTTTATTTTTTTATTGGAACCAAGTTCTCCTATGCATCCAAACTTTTGTTTCTTTTTGTTTCCTTTTGTTTCAACACGTTTCATTCAATCTGTTGTTTCGATGGCCATTTTGCGAAGGCATGAAAGACTTTGCATCATACTAATTTTCTCCATTGCATTGTCTTCAGTACTTGGCTCTGTCATCATATTCCCTTTTGTCTCGGTCAATTTCTTCTTTTCCTATCAGAAGTATTTGCTTAAATAATTACAATAATAAATAAATGATCATAAATTTTATCGAGATCATTGTGATTGGCGTGAGTTGATCTTAAGTGCCTTCCGCATATCCGCCTCAATAGATGCGAAGATAATGTCGAATATAAATGAATTCATTAATCAATTTTTAGACAATGATTTCATTCCATTTCTCAAAATGGTGGGTGATGATTTTACATCAAATTTGATAAAGTCACCTTAAAGTTATATCAAAGTATTGAGAGGCAAGATAGATATTGGAGAGGATGAATATTTTTGATAAACATATAAGGAAAGTGCTTAAACCAAATGTGCACAATCAAAAAATTATAAGAGAAGTAATAGTGTACTTACTGGCAGTTGACTAAATCGCACTTGACGGCATGAGTAGAGGTTGTGAAAAGAGATATTATTAGGATAGCTTGTAAGAGGAGGAATGGGATTCGTCCATTTGAATTTACGGGATAAAGTCTCCTGCTTCTTTTTTTATCAATTCCTTCTCGATCCTTAGGTTTGACCTTCGTAACCACTGAGAAACTCTTCCGAAATCGCTTTGTAGTACCTGTTATCTCATCATGCACGGAAAGGATTTTCCGCGAAATCCCAGTGGCGTACTTCCTCTTGAAATTCTGAGTATTTTAAAGGTTTAAATGTGTCTCTGTACCTATTTCCGTTATACTATCTTGAAGGAAGACTGGCTATTTTCTACTATATCCTTCTGTGGGTTCGACTGCTGTAGAATTTATATTGTACTCGGTAATGCACTAGACTGTAGAGGCACACAAAAAAGGATGTTAGCTGGATAGATATCTTTTGTACCGGCGAATGTAAGACTGTATTTCGTTGAGGCACCTGAGTATTCATCATTCGCCTGTAATATCAAAAAGATTACTCTTGATGACATATGAGATTAAAATTGTCGTATTGTAGAGTCCATAAAGGTAATACGTATGGAGTAAAAAGATATGAATACCTAAAACCATGCAGAAAATAAAATTGTGGTGATAATTACTGGTATTACCTTATCCAAGCACACCTAAACAAAATACCTAACTTAAGAGAATATCAGACGCCTGTTTGGAAACTTCAGAATAAAATTATATTCCGTGATTTTCACAACGCTGTTGCAGCAATTAGTTCACCCATACTTAAATAAGTAATTCGTAATATTGTTTTCAATCCACTTGGGTGACTTTTTTCAAGTATTTTCTCATCATTAAACTCCAAACAATTATGTTAATACCGTTAACTAGCGACATTATTACAAACATCAGTTTAAGAGACAACACTCCTTCTTGTGATTAACTTAGGATTATTTAACTTAAGCAACGAAGTATTGCCACTATTGGTAAAAAAATTGACAAGGATTAAACCCGAAATATTTTTCCTTCCACCTGAAATACCGCGCGTTCGAATTGTAGATCAGAGGGTTTGCACCTAATTTCGGGCTGAGTGAAACATCTGTTGTTTTTTTTTCTATGATTCATTAACTTCTAAATCTACTCTATGCATTTGCTCTGTATTTTTTCCTGTTCTTTCCAAAATCTTATCAGTCTAAGGATGTCTGAATTTTGTCTCAAAAATTTTAATTTTTGCTCCCATATTGTATAGACGTATAAAAGAATCGGATTTACAATTGTTAAAACACATTCATGTTTAGGCGATAGTTAATTACTAGATATCTAAAAAATTACACATTTCACCATTTATTTCTTAGTTTCTTATAATTGTATCACTTATCTAAAATACTGCAAACTTTGGAAATTTACTCCGTTTGATTTTATATTTCAGTAGGTAATTGATGTATTGACCTTCGATGACGTTAGCCCGGAACCGGTCCTTTCCTAAATATGCTCCTCGTTTTCTCTTTCTCAATCGAAATTTTTATATTCGACAGTAGCGCTAGTTATCCTGTTCCTCTATTTGAAATATTTATTCTTTTGCTTTTTCAATACAATACTTTACAATACAATAAAATTGTTTCTCAGAAAATGGAATCCTATTTCAATATTTAGTGTCTTAATTTCATACTCTTATTAGATATATTTTTGCATATAATTCGGAAACTGTTGGGCTTATTACTAGCCTACTACATCATGTAGGTTGCTGATTTACATCAAGAAAAATATTTTGATACAAAAAAATTTTGAGCGTGAAAATCAAAGACGTGAATACTAAATTTAAAAAATAATATTCTTCTGGCAAATATTTTCATAGTACATTCAATAAATATATGGTTATAGCCTCTAATAATAAATATTGATTATCAAATCAATAGGTGTATAAAATATACTTCCTAAGGGATATTAAGAATTGTTATGACAAAACAGCCTGAATCCCTCAACCGCTGCCAAAATTCGAAGTCCTAAAACAGAATTTCCCCAATGGTGACGACTACCACTGATTACGGCTCCCTGGAACTAGGAAGCTTTTTGGTGCTGTGTCATCAACGACACATTGTAAAGATGAGAATTCTTGTCGCCACAATTCTAGGAATATTCAGGAAAGCATCATATAGAAACGTGACTGGAGATTTTTGACACTCCTAATTCAAGTGATCACATGTTTGACACACTCTCCGAGAAGAAAAGACATTCTGTGGAATGAAGCGCTAACTTTGATATTGTCAAATGTCTAAGCGCGTACGTAACTTTTTCAAAATACCGAACATCGATTTTACCGTTTTTACTTCAATCTGTCCACGTCCGATCAGACGGCTTGCATGCTTTAAGCAAATGTCATGAATGAAAAAACGCATTCACCCTTCCAGCGAAAGTGGGTTACTTTCAGTATCTTAAAAACTGGGTCGGGCGCGGATTTCGGCGAAGGGAGAAGAAGTTTTCAACTGTCGAAAACTACTCGAGTTCTCTTGATTTAGGTGAATGGGGAGAAAGGTTCGCTTTTAGATTCGTGACCACTGGGTAACAAGATTAGGCCGAGGAGGACGACACGTCTCTGAATCGGCAAGCGCCATCCGTTGACTGAACATTTTCAAGCAATTCAATCTCTAAGGGTCGGTATTATGACTCTCTGTTAAAGTCTATGTTAAGCTTAAACTCACAGATAGGTGGAAAGAATGTATTATGACTCCATGTTAGTACTATATTTACAGTTAAACTCTCTGTTTATTTAACTGCTGGATGAAACCTCTAATAAAGAGTTAACCTTTAGGTTAGTAAATCAATATGGCGTTATTTCGCTTTTAAACATTTATAACGGTTTATAAAATAATATAAATCTCCATGTATGACCAAATTAACTCGTAATACTACTAATCTTTCATTTATGCTTATCAAAGAGGAACTGTTAAAGGTGTGAAGTTGATGGAATTAGTGGTATTCGTCGTTATATTTGCCTGACGTATTAACAAGTCGAAACATTAGCAATCCTTTTGCAATCCCGTGCGCTATTTAACCCATTGTTTTCTCTTCTTTCGTCAAGTTCTGCTTAAATGAATATTAGAGGAATTAAAAAATAAGCGGGAAAGTTTTACCGGCATCAATTTGTTCTCAATTTTCCAATTACAACCCGAGGTGAACTCGGCTAACTTAACACGGAAGTTTGCCGAAGCGTACTTGTTTAGCGGCTTTTGTAGTAACAAAATGATTATGCATTTCTGGAGAAATTAGGATAAGTATTACATTCTGCAAAGTATGTAGTAATTATTCAATATTAAGACTGCTTGTGTACGAGGGATTGGAAATGCCTGTTTCGTGCTAGTGCTTGTCAACACCGTGTGTTTACGTTTAGTGTTGAAAGTGGTTATTGCATTTAAATTATCATTTATACTACATGTGTTTTGTTAAAAATTAAATTAGCCATAGATATCTTCACTTTAATTATTTCATTCAATCTAACTATCGGGTAATTATTGAAATGAACGTAATTTGTTCATTACGCTGTTTACCATAAAGGTACGTTAAACCGTTTATTGTCATTAGCACATAACTTGTTAAATCTTATATATACTGTAATTACAGCACAGTGATTAGTTATAACTGTGTACTAAGCTACGAGTATTGTGGGTCTATCGGTTGAGGTTACCGAATGGCTTCTATTCTCTCCCGTTAACGCTGAATAGTCTTCCGCTACATTATTCCATGCCCGTTTCTCCAGAAAATATACATTAATGGTACGCAATTTTCAATGGGCGAATAAAATTTAAATTTATAAAGGTACTTACTTTGTCTTTCCAAATTATCGCATCAGTTTATTTTTTTATGACGTTTTTATGCTTCGAAATTATTTCAACAAGGATCATGGCATTTTCTCCAGTAAAGTTTGAGTTTCTTGCTCTTTTCGCCATTGTTATAACTCTTTTCAATGTGAAAATGCATTTGATATCATCAAGAAAGCGGAAAATAAAC
Organism: Rhinocypha anisoptera; assembly: GCA_011762765.2. Lineage (NCBI taxonomy): Eukaryota > Metazoa > Arthropoda > Insecta > Odonata > Chlorocyphidae > Rhinocypha > Rhinocypha anisoptera. The sequence goes on along the minus strand of WURS02075074.1, from coordinate 11,960 downwards.
AACCGAATGTTAGCGGTAGAAATGGTAAACATATGACAATCGACTTGTCTAGTGCTAGCAACCTTTTGTTAAAATATTGAAAACTCATGGGTACATAGCCAAAAGTTAATTTATAGTCATAATATGCTCTCGTAACTTTCTCTAACAGTTAGCTTAACTGATAGATAGCAAACTGAGACAATGGGTCATAATACCGGCCCTTAGTGAAGAGGATGAGTTGAAGTTTCCTTAGTTGTACCTATGAGGTTATCTACCAGTTAAAGATTTGTAAGTGATGGATCCAAAAAAATTACTGTGCTTGGACCAGACTTATTCCTTGTTTAAATATAAGTATTATTTCGTGGAATCTTTCTGTATGGAAGCCGAATTAACACATAATAAAATACTCAGGTACTTCCTATTAATAATATGCCGAAAAATTATCAGCGAAAGATTACAAAATCTTTTAATACTACATTATTAGTGGAATAATGGGGCATTCGGGTTATGTGATTTTGTATTAAAAATCTTTAGATTTTCAAAGATAAAATTCAGAAATCAATAGAAACGCTATTATCTCTCGTACGTTAGTCAAAAGATTCGCCTATTAAACAGAATTGGTATCTGGTAACAGAAAATAAATAAGTCACCGCAGACATGTTACGAATTTGAAAATGACTAGCTTAAAATATCAAATATACGACGCATGGCAGAGAGAGAAAGCCTAGTAAGTTCTTTTTTGTTTTGATATCCGTGAAATCCGGCTTGTATATTTTTTACAATGACATTTTCATTGCGTATAATATCTTTAATACTTAGTAAATTTCGCCGGCTGGGGTAACGTCCTCGCCTGCCAACCTGGCGGTCACGGATTAGAAACCCCTTCTAGTGGGTTTTTAAATCTCCGGGGCGTGTGTGTGTTTCTTTATTGTTATTAAATTGGTATACTGTCCGTCGTAATTGGCCGCTTATTTCTGTGTGTGGGGAATTGAAAAATTAATTATCTGAGTAAATCTTACTTTTTTAACGTTATCGCATTGCGCCAAAACGTATCTAACTACGTAACTAGCAATTTTAAATTAGAAACTGAAACAGTGCGAAGGCTCTCGCGGTGTGAAAGTCGTGAAGGCTGAATTCTTTCGGGTATTCGCCGCGTATAATATTTGTTGTGACAACAGTTTCGCCAAGTTTACACTTGGCGTCTTCAGGTTGAAGTCGCAAAAAATATTATACGTGGTGAATATCCAAAGAATGTGTAGCCTTCACAACTTTGAAACTAGTTTAGTAACAATTTTAATGAATTAGTTTTTTAATAAAATTTAACAATCTTTACATACGAATACCTTTTTCTCCAAATCGGGGAAATTAATGTTGGAGCAAGTTTTTCATTTATTTATCTTAATATTTCTAACATGCATTTGTTGGGAAACCATTATATCCTTGGATTAGTTAACTTTATTTAAAGTAGCATATAAGTAGGTGTGGTTAGTTGTTAGATTAAAGAAATTCAAGTTTAATGTAAATCATATTCAGAGAAGAGTATCCGTTATAATCTGTAAATCGAGTTTAGCTACTTAGGAAGCGTTAGAGGTACAAATATTTCATACTAACGGTCTACAACATTTTACACTAAAATAGGTAATACATATTTATTTTTCGCCTAACTTTTATCATATTGTAATCACTTTGTGCTGTAATTTTGTCTTTACTCTATTATTTTTTGTGGTGAAAAATGTGCAGTACTATCTCACCTTCCTCTTATTTGCCGTCATGCCTCTATCACTGGCTTTTACAGCTTTTATCTGCGCTTTTTCTTCCTTTTAACCCCATTGTCCCTATCTCTAACCTTATCCTGAAACACTTAACCCTTAACCCCAGACTCCATACGTTGACACAGTTAATTAAATCTCAAGGGAATTGAATCCACCTCCATCCTTCTCCAACTTGTTTTCTCATTAACTTTACGCCGTCAGACTCGCCTAAGACAAGAAAGTTCTTTTTATTAACCTATAATCTATATATATATAGATCTGAATTATAATGATATTCGTTCGCTTTTGATTCCCGTTATTAATTATTATTTTATTTTTATATCTAAACTATTCCACATTTATATTATCACTTATTCATTTTGTCTAGTTTTATTGCTTTGTTACAGGAATTGTAAACCTTACGTCCAATGGCATCCTATCGTATGAATTGAAATTTTTCCTGACTCAAAGTGGAAGTGTTTTAAGTTATTCTCTCTGAATATTTATAAATGTAGTACCATTAAGGCTATATGCGTACTTCATTGCGAGTTTTTAAAGTTTAATCTATTAAAGTTATATTCTTAAGTTCGATCGATGCTTGACTCTATTCTCACATTTCTAGACTTAATTATTCATAGAATTCCTTTACCAAGCCTAGTCTTCAATCTTAAGTTCAAAATCTAATTAGGTAATGTATAAATCTTGTTATAAAATTATTTGAGAAGTTGTTCCAGTAAACGCGCTCTAAAAAAGGTTAATTTTGGGTAATCAGTATCAAGAAGCTCTTGACGGTACTATTAATATATGCTTATAAATATAATATTTGTATGGAGTCAAACATATGTGGCCAGTAAAAATTTCAAATGTTACAGTTTATTCGAGACAATAGATTTCCTTATCTGGTTGATCCTGGTTAATATATTGATTCCCCTGTTCTTGACTCTGTAGCCATATGGGCAAACCACAGAGTTATAATAAATAGACTGAACCCCCTGGCTGCGCAGTAGAAAGAAAGCTGATCCATCATTGAAACCAGGTGGCACGCGATTGGTTTAAACATAAATTTCATACTACACGCCGAACCATTATAAACTTATTTCTATAGACTGTAATCGCAAATTAAAAATTTAAGGAGCACAGGATTTCACATACAAACAGGGAAATCACAAATTTTTCATTCTATAAAAGTACCACAGAACGTTAGAAAACATTGTGCAACAACGTCTTACCCAAGTTCACGACGATAATATTATACAATCAAATGAAAACATGAAGAGAACACAAAAATTAAATTTAAATATGTATGTGATGGTCCCGTTATTGGATTAGGATTAAGTTATTCCCTGAAAAGATTACCCACTTGGCATTTTACTCCTACGGAACTCTTAATACAGATAAATAAACAAAAGGTGTAACCATGACAGAGACGTCATCATGTCTTAAGTCACGTGACCAACGATTTCATAATGCGCAGAAACAAAAAATCACTCTACCTATTATTATAACTGTATTAATTTAACAACTTAATTCTATTATGTAAAATTAATAACTAAAGTCACATGACTGAAGCCATATGGCAGCTGCATGAATGAGCTTAGTTACTCTCGCCTTCCCTGTTCCCCTCCATCCCTCCCCTCTCTTCCACTCCCCTAACCTCTTACCTCCGTTAATGTTACATAGATGCTTTTCCTTCCTCCTCCCGTATTAATTATGGACCTGCGTGAAAAGTGATCCGTCTCCGCACGCACTTCCGCGCTAAAGGAACTAGGCCGGAACGGAAGTCATTAAATAATGACCGCAGGAATTTCGCGGTGCGGGGTGTAAATTATCCATCGCCTGGTGAACGTTTGGATTTCTATGTGTGCAAACCATTGTTTTAAGGAGAAAATCGCGAATTTCCAAAACGGGGTCGTGCTATTCCTATTCCATTGAAGTCTCATGTTTACTATGTTTACTCGGTCTCGGGGAATAGTTTTTCAACTTCAGTTGATATGTTCGTGTAAATGCAGGTATATTTTTTATCATTGCGGTGGCGGTTTTGGTTTCATTATTTATTATCTCAAGTGCATTTATCGTAATACTTGCGGTTATAACACCTCACATATGTTGTTAGTTTGCGTTTTTCCCCATGCTGTCGGTACTTAAGAAGAACTAAGAATGACTATAAGTTTGATGAGCTAAAAGTAAGGCTAGTACAAGAGAAATGTGTAATTTAGGAGAATTTGAGAAGGAAATTCGCTTTGGCTTTAATGAATTAAAAGCCATCAGGCTTTTAATAGGCTGAATCTCTAATTCTATAGAATATTTTGCAAGTTTTGATTTCGGGAATCCATTTTTTTTGAATAATTTATTGTTAAACCCTTCATTCTGAACATGACTTTTTCGTGTTGAATTTTATTAATATTCGTACTTATATGAAGTTGAAACTGAAATTTTTATTCTTTTATCATGATCAAATGATTGAATGCATATAAATCATTGGGAAATCCGCTCTATTGCAGTTTATACCAACGCTAAGGGATATTGGGATTATTTTTTCTATTAAGAATTAGTTTACATGTATTTCGTTAATCTATCATCATCTCAATGGTCCATAATATATTTCAAACTTCCTTAATTGGAAAATTAAATTAGTTAATTATATTAACCCTTTGAGTTCCACGCGACGATATATAGTCGTTTACAGAATGTTCCAGAATTTATATCTTGTCATTATTATTCAAATATCTCTGTCATAATATTATCACAGAGAAAAGATTCACATTATCATTTTGATACTCTCCTTTGAATTTTATGCAACAGGCATTGTAAAAATTAATTAAATATTTTCAGAAAATTCGTGCAAATTTCTTGGTTATTATGTAATTATTTTCTAGAAAAACAATGATATTTCATATTTATCAATGTTTTACTTATTAAAAGGGATTTTATTTTCCATTTTTGGGTTAAAAGTGAAAAATAAAATCATTCAATCTCGTAAATTTAAAATTAAACTATAACAATTGCGTTTCATTGAAAGAAACAGACAATATTTTTTATATTCATTAGGAGGGAAGTATTCACTTTCAAACGCAGAAGAAATCATGTAAAACCAGTAAAAAATAAACAAATAATGAAGTTTTGAATGAAGGGTTACAAAATTAGCAATATACCCATGACACTTCTGGGGGTACCCAGCAAAAAATCGGTGACACTCAAAGGGTTAAGGAAAAACAAAAGAGGAATATTAACTAACGGAAGTTAAGTGGTGATGGTTTTAATCTTTTTAAATTAACTGCAATGCAACAGGCGCAAAATTATTAAAACAGCATATTTTGGTATCCAAATATATTAAAACTATTATATGTAGAATATGTTATCGAGTGGAATTATTGAAAGAATTAATGTCACTGGAAAATGATTTAATACCTCTGCATCTCCTACTATATCTACAATAAATCTTCACCTGCGAATTTGTAATACAGTATATAGTATATTATATCGTAGGAGATACTCTCTTCTACGATCCAACGTTGATTTTCGAGGCTTCTACTTTTCTTACTTCCAGCGGTACTGCTATTTTTTATCATAAATTCTCTTTATTAAACTAATTTTATAATTTATAGAGCGAATTTATAAAGCCCACTACGAAAATAGTGTATTTGCTCTTATTTGCTTGTATTATTTTTACTCTTGCGTCTACTGAAAATGGAAATGAAAGGACGTTTCTTTGACCTGCGTTTTAATTTTTCTCAAATCAATAACATTTATTTATCTTTATATAAAAAAACGAAGCCGAACTTGCTCATCTTGATATTCATCCGTAATTTTTATTGATTTCTTCTGTAGAATCCCTATTAGGTAGTCATGTCCATTCATATCTCATAGTAAATGCGTGTCTTGCTTTCCTGAAATTAATTATGTTATTAATGACTTTAAGTAGTTACTATAGATTCAATTAAAATTTATAATCATAACTAAATAAGTTTACTGATAGTATTGTATATGTTTTTATTTTGGATGCTCTCCTATCTGCTTTCATTGATCAGGCTACATTCATATTACCTTATGGTCAAAGCAGGGTTAGATGATTAGCATATATATGAGCATGCGATATTATCTAGTGAATTCCTGTTTAAGGAAAGCATATGGCCTTTTTCCTTTTTCTGTCTTATACTAAAGTGACAAGGTTTTTCAGCCTCTAATACAAAAAATACCTAAAAATAAAAAATATCAAATAATAGGCATTGTAGAAGATTGGGAAATAATTTCACAGCAATTCCACATAAATACACTTTATTTTCACGACCCAGGTTTCACCACGGCGTGGCATCATCAGGTGTATTGGCATTGTATTAAAGTCTGAGGTGTTTAAAGTGTTTAAAATTTTTATTTCCAAGTTAAAATTCCATTCAAAATGAACGGCGTTCTTAATGAGCTAAATGAGTAAAGGTTTCTTACCCTTGCAGCGTGCCGGGACATTAATTTACCTTTGGAATCATTAAATTAAAGGAAGAAACTTACTATTCAATCAAGTGACGCCTGAAACTATTGAGTTTATTGGAGTACCCTATTTTCTAAGTCTCGCCTTCTCGGAAAATAACTGCGTTTCACGTAGTTGAAAAGCTTATAAACATGGAGAATCTCTATGTAACTTCTCATTTTTTTACCATATCAACACCTTAAATCGCTTATTCCCATTATCCTCAATGTCCAGCGCTTTATAAAGTTAATAGAGTACCTTCCCGCAACATTTCATTACTGTGCCTAAAGCTAAATAAAGCAAGCACCCAAGAGGTGCCTATGATGTACCATGCGCAGTATATTCCTCCCGATAGTTCCGAGTTCACTTGAAGGATTAAGGAAGTTTCTCTTTGATATAAGCGCAGCTAATCTTCTTTAGGTAAATGGCTTTACGGGGAAACACGTTTTTCACCAGATAATGCCAACCGGGCCCAGCGAAAGCGTCAAGCTATGCTCTTGTCAAACATTATGCCATCTACATAACGTTCTAGAAGGGTGCATTGTTGACTATTCTTAGAGTCAATCGCTAAGCAACTAAATGATGAAGTGAAGCGAAGTAACATTGATTGTTTTTACTACTTTTTGTCCATAAATTGATGTTAACACGGGTTTCATAATACTGGGATGTATTCAGAGAAAACGGCTCATGATAATCGGTGCCAATATGTTTTCATATAAATTCCATTGCTGCCGGTGATGTGAATAATAAAAGTCTGATCAAAGTGTTATAATTATTTAGTTCAAGATAGAATTTCGGAATGTTGAGCATATATTCTGCATAATTAATTAAGACACCTAACTTTATTAACTCTTGGACAGTGAATGCGAATCGGGATGAGCAAAACAGGCCATGATTTTAGTGAAGTTCTGCATGGTGATTTGCGGTAATTGAATGAAGTTCCCTGGGGTCATTGGTTGTCCGTTTGCTTCGTGTCTGAGCTAATTCCTGGAGTGAGACTCATTTTCCCGCAAAAACATACTAATTAAATCTTTAGTGGAATTACTTTTGCTTTTATCCGTTTCCATGTTTGGTGTCATATCATATCATGTACGGGAGAGAGATTGAGATTATTTTGGTTTAATATTGTTACGGACGTAGGGATTCGTCGCGTAATGCCAATTTTGTCACCTACGCTTGATTAATTTTGCTATTAATTCTCATATGACATCGAGACATGATATGTCCATATCTGGGAGCATTATGTTTCCAAGAAATTTATGAAATTAAAGAGGTTATTATTTCGACCATCATTTCTATCTCGTATCCAGTACCTATTAATTATACTAAACTTTAATCGGTTGATAATCGCAGATTGAATATCACCCAGAATCACTTGGATGTTGTTAATCTACACTCCGCTATGTACATAGATTTCAATATAATCATAATCTATGAATAAAAGAATGTAGATTTTAGTTATTTGCGTAACTAAATTCATCGGATAAACGAGAATAGCAACATTCTCCTCTCTTAAAAGTGGAGTTTTTCTATAATAATTGTAAAGGTGTTTTACTGAGTAAAGTACATATTCGATGATAATACGAATTTTCTAATTCAAGTCAATTTCAGTTTCTGCATTTATGAACAGAAGGCAAACTAAATTTGGTTATGGTCTATTCATTGACCATACGAATTTTTAGGCAGATTCGATTGCATAACTGGCAAACATACGATATATCCTTCTGTTTTAAGCAAACCCACGTTTAATAACCAGCTGAATTAACGGGAAAAGATAACTCGCCCGATGTGGTCATTCTATTTGCTTTTTGCTATACACCCCCTCTGCATTTGTTACCCTTATCCTATCCTTGCTCTCCCAATATATGATTTCCTCCATTGTCTCCCGATTTGATATTTTAGACGCTTCATAGCTCGCGCACTTCTCTTGGCCATAGGATTTACTTTCTACGAATAAATCTTCTCCCTGTATTTGCTGACAAACAGCCATCGACCGCTGGATTATTTGATTGCGAGGGCATTTAGACGATGGGTTTAGTGGTGGCGCAGACATGAAAGTGGGGAAGCCGAACTATTTTCTCCGTATCCCCGAAAAACTACCGCAAAGATGTACGGAATCTCGAAAAGTCAAGAAGTCTGCAGGTGATGAATTGCGAAGAAGCGAAAAGTCTAATAAAATAGGAATCGTCGGAGAGGTCAAGTATAAAATGGTCACGGCTTCGTACCATTAATTTAGACAATTTAGTAATTAAATGTTGACTATTGCACTTTAGTTTGAAATTGAGTTTTGATATCTATCTGAATGATGCATTAAATGCATTAAACTTAATGTGATAGCATAACGGAAAAGCACGGCCACAAAAGGAAAGACTTGTTTCACCAAGAATTTTCCAAGTTAAGTGTTAAGAGGCATTCATTCATTTGAATCTTTATCATACTGTGAAAATAAGGTGCAGTCTTTCGCTTTTCTCCGTGCATGAGACGAAGATGAATTCTCAGGAAACATGTCCGTTAACTTTTCATACTCGTCCAAGTTCCTGAATCGGAGTGCGCGATGGCATTCACTCCGTAGGGATGGCTTTAACCAGGGAGGAGGAAAGCAGAAGATTCTCTCTTTCGATCTGAGATCTTATTACCATTCACTCTTATGAGCCGCAAATGTCATTTTGTTCCTTGTGTTCCATCATTGATAGTTTGAAATGGGCGAAGGTTTTTAAAATATATTTTGGATAGTCACATTAAAAGTACTATAAAAATAGATACAAAAACACCAGTGCCTGAAATTAGTTCGTTCACCCAAAATTTATTCGTCCGACCGAAAGAATAAGATCTAGATCCCATTTACACCGAGGCTACTCCAAAATAGAGATGGGCGATTTCAAGGGATGAATCGATTGGACCAAATCAATTCGAATCGTATTGTGTGAATCGATTATCTTGAAAAATCATATCCTCAAATCGATTCGAATCGCATCATGTGAAAAGCGAAATAAGGACTAGTAGCGTAGTCGCATCATGTGAATCGATTCGAATCTGAATCGTAACTGAATCGAAATCGTAACTGAATCGGAATCGTAACTCAATCGGAATATGAACGGAATCGAATCGGAAAGGAAACGAATCGGATCACAATAATCGATTCAAAATAATCGGGAATCGTATTAAAATAATCTTTTTTCGCCTGAATCGAATTGGAATCGCCGATCTCTACTAAAAAATAATGACACATCACGGGAAGAATTTAAATTGACTAGACGAATCCACTGGGACTCAACACAGGACTGTGTTATGGAATTTGCTTTTTAATATATATATATATATAGGAAGTGATAAGAGAGCGTTGATGCGCGAATGAAAGCTAATTGAGAACACGTCATATTGGTCATTACCACTTTTCGTAGGTTTATCAGCTGCAACATTTGGCTGGCAGAACGCCATGCAGATACATTAATAGGCTTAAATAATGAAACTCTGTCAAAATAAAATTAAAATAATTGGGTAAGTTTGACTGCATTTCGGAAGTGACTAGACATAGTGGTAGGCTTGTAAAACTCCTGATCGGAAGATTTGATTCATCGGATCTTATGTGACGTGAAATCCCACTTCGCAATAAATATAGACTACCATTCTTGTTCTCGGGTAATATTCCGGATCTTTACTCAGTCGCTTCCGTTCCCAGTTCATCCTGCAAACGCGAGCGGCTGACCTAACCGTGTTATTTCTTGTTTTCCGGTCTGCTATGTGCTAACACGGAGGGCTTAGCCGGCAATGACAGAGTTACAATGACCACGGTACATCATTGTTGGCCCTTGTATGCGAATGCGGTGTCGTAAAATCTTCTTAAAGACGTATAAGGAAATTTTTGCTCGAAATTGAGTGAGTAGGTGCAAGAAAAATGGAGCTTTTTACCTTCATAGTTGATTATTACTTGTAGAAACTGTCATGGAATCAATGGAGTCATTTGTGCCGTAGATAACCAAAACTATGTGACTTTACTTACTTTCAATAGCCGATAGTATGGTTCCTTGTAATAGGAGAGCTTTTAATATAGGTTGGAAAGAAAGGAGAAAATGGAATATAAAGCGCTCTCTCAGAAGAAACTATTGCCTACTTCAAATAACATTGAACTGGAAGTAAGGAAGAGGATAATTAGGGCATTCACATGGAGCATACTTGTGTACGGAAGTGAAACATGTACAACATTGTCAACAGAGAAAAAAAATGATGGAAGCAATGGAAATGTGTTGCTAGAGAAGAATATTAAAAATGAAATGGATTGACCAAGTGACTATTAAGTAAGTACTTTGAAGAGCTGGCGAAAACAGAGGCTTATTGAATACGCTTACTGGAAAAGGAGAGAAACTAATAGGACATAGAAGTTTGACAGCCGTAGCAAAAGTCGTATTTTAAGGGACCATAGGGGGTAAGAATCCTAGAGCCAGTCCCAAGATGGCATTTGAGAAACAGATAATAGATAATATTACAGCTAGTGAGGATAGCGTGGAGAGCTGCGATGGATGAACAAATCATCGGGAACAGGAAAAAAGGTGACTGAGCACCGTCCGGCTGGTTGAGTCACCTTTTGTTGATGGCTAATTGGGAAAACCAAGTATTCTAAGAATTAATTGCTAATTAAGAAGTATTCCGAAGAGCCATTGAAGGAGAACCTTAGGATGAGAGAATCATTACAATAGGCAAAGTAATAAGACTGATATTGAGACATTGCAGTTGGTGAAAACCGTATTGGAAAGGATCTCACGAGAGAAGAACCTTAGAGATAGACCAAAGATCGTGTATTAGATGCGACTAGAAACTAAGCTACTAGTCATTTCGCTATTCATAACTGCAACTATATATATTGTGCTATATGATCATGCGAGGTAAATGAAATTTTAAATCTATCTGTTCTGTACTTTATTTCTATGATTTTATGCCTGTGGCCTGATTTACCTTAGCGAGAGGAGATTAACCTCTTCACTGAAGTGATCTGTCTCAAAATAATACAGTAAATTAAGATTGTATTTCAACTACGATAAATGAGTGGCTCCAAAATTCCTCAAATAACATCGTTACACTTCTACGCTGATCATAACAACCTTTCACAAATCTAACTGCTTCTACGTCCCACTCGATCTAAATTCAAGTCGAATCCTACCTCATGGTTGTCTCATGCACTCGCAGTATACTTTAGGTGTGGCAGACTAGTTTTCCCGAGCTTATCTCCGATAGTAGGAATCCTATCTTCTTTTCTATTTACAAACGGCTTTAATTTTTATTTAATATTGTGAGCCCGTATCACTGGTTCTGTAATTTTTCCATGCTCTCGCACTGCTCTTTCTACCATATCTCCTTTGATGCATTGGTCTTTTGGCCCAGTTTATTACTTGTTTCTTGCTATTACCTTCTCCCCATTCTCCGTACTGATGATTTTACACTTTCTTTGCTCCATCATCTTTCTAATTATATCCTCCACACGGCTCATGGCTTTTTGATTGACTCTTCCTATTACCTTTTCCGCAGCTCTTGTTACTCCCCTTATGAACCTCCAACCTTTGTTTCATTGTCCAAAATTAGTTACACTATTTTACAGTACTATCTATTGATACTCTCATATTTTTTTCTGTCATAACTTCTAGATTACATTAATATCCTGCTTTTTCATATCCTTATTGAATTTTAGGTAGCATAAACAAAAATGGAGGGGAGGGCCCCTCGAGGAAGGCCTAGGGACAGATATATAGGGCAAATTATTAGAGACGTTAGAAGTA
>WURS02075063.1:0-10332 GCA_011762765.2 Rhinocypha anisoptera | reverse complement strand
TTTCACTCATTTTCTATACTTGCCACCTGGCTTGTAGCCAACTGCAAGATTATATTCTAAATAAATAAATAAATAAAAATGTGCAATAATTGGATCCTTGTGATTTATTGTGGGTGATAGATCAAAGGCTATACTTTCCAAACATGATGCCTTGAACATTAATTCTCAATTTTATCACAGGTCTAATAAAAAAAGAGGCATGTAAATGCTACTGTTCAACAGATTGAAGATAATTCAAATGTGCTAATGTGTCATTTCACACATTTCACTTGTACTAAATCAGTCTTATTAAAAAATTGTTGACACAATGAAGTATCCACATCTTAACACAATTGAATAGGTTAGTCACGCCAATTTCTATCCAAGGGTGGGGACACAAGTTAACATGATTATATGACCTAGTGGTACCATAATGAAACTCCCTGACAGAAAATATTCCAAATACTTTCAAATTACTCTTTCACAAAATATTTTTAATCCAGGGAATAATGCTGTGGATGAAATGTCAGAGCCTTACAAAACAAAGCATTTGGAAAATATTGTGGTGCACAGAACAGTATCTGGATACAAATATAAAAACCAAACAAATGGATTGCTTTTATGAATGCATGCTGCTTACCTTTCATCACTGGTTGCCATGTAAATATTTCCAAACGCTCCCATTTTAGGCTCATGACTGAAGATGTATTGAGCAGGGGGCAAATCTCGGAAAGCATGTAGCACAGTCTGAAGAGTATAAAGGCAACTGGATATCTGTATGTTATGATATTTCTCTTCCTTGTAGAAATCCTTGCATTCCTTTTCTTCCAGCATCATTACTTCAGATGTGAAGGCATTGATGCGAGCTTGAAAAGGAGAGACAAAGGTAGATATACACTGCAGAAGTACCCCATGCTCAAGACAATGCAAAATTATGGAAGTTATCTTGACTTCTACTGTGACCACTCTATAGTTGGCTCAAGAAAATGTCACAAGTTTTATCCTACTGTCCGTAGGACAGATTGAGGTTGTAGGACAATTTTGAAAGCTAATATGGGTATGACAATCACAATGCCATTCATTCAACACATGAAGTATTGAAGGTAACATTGTTTTAATATGGGCATAATTACCTCTCCACATTAAATCTTTTAATTCCCTAGATATGATGATCAAATGGCACCTAATGCTTATAGTGGAACAGCCACCAAATGATATTACTCTTACAATTATCATCTCCAATGTAAGTTCTGTGATCATCAGTTTTTGTCATTAACCATCATATAAACAAGCTATTGAAGTGAATTACCAAAAAGGCCAAAATTTTAATTCACAACTCTCAAATTTCGACCAAAAAGGCCTGAGACTCTGGTGATAAAGACCAGTGAACTGCCAGTTAAAGAAGAAGGTTGGTCTAACGGACCTAATGCACAAAGAACTATTATTTCTTGCTCCATGTTAAATTCCTCTTCACCTCTGCATACTTTCTAACTCCCGCCATTATTCTATCCTAAAGACCCTGTTATATATTTTTACATCTACCTTTCTTACTCATTTCATTCTAACCTCTCTAACAGTCTTCAACAACCCACAATGCCTCTGCAAGAGTGACTTCCACCCAACCCTCTGGCCTTCTTCGGATTTCCCCTTGCAACCCCCACTAGTGTCTAAAACTTTATCATTTGGGCTGTCTTCCATTCATTTCATTTTTTCCACCCTTAGCCACACCCACAGCACAAAAGTCTCCAAATTACACTCATCTTCCTTCCTCATAAACCAAGTTTTGACACCACACAACACTAAATTCAAACAACAAGACAATGATTCTCAGGTCCTGGGGCCTGAGGATGCCAGCTGGGGAACGGAAAAATAAATTTGTCTTTCAACCAACAAATGTGGACAAAGAACCTGCCAATTCAGAGATCATTCAACCAAAACATATGAACCAATACTCTCTTGATTATTTGGCTTAAGATTTATATTGTAATAAAAGTAATTCACACTGACCAAGGATTTTTAAAAAATTGTAATTATAGTTTTTAATAACAAAAATAAAATCATTTGTTAAATAATTTTGCTAAATCCTTTGGTATAAATTTTGTGCTTTAACCAGAGGTAAATAACATTTTCAGTAATACATAATTGTGAAAGCAGATTTAACTTTTTTAAACCTCAAGCCAATAAGAGTAAACCAAATTTTCAAAACTGGAAAAAATTGTTTCAGGCGTTACTTTATGGAACTGCTTCATGACTTCAAGAAAACAAGACTTTGTAGTTCCACATAAAAACTTTAATGCCGACCTAGGTTTCGACGAGTCGCACCATCATCAGGTGTACATTACAGAAAATTCGAACCTTAAATAGGTTCGAAGTTAAAGTTTTTATGTGGAACTACAAAGTCTAGTTTTCTTGAAGTCGTTTCAAAACTGGTTTTAATAATTAAGAATAATAATATAGTAGAGAGTCCAAGTTGGGCTTCTATAGTCAAAACTCCAATAATATTTACAAAATATTTCTCTGATTATTTTCATAAATATCACCATTAAAATTTACTCATAAATAGTGTTACAGGGCCAAACAACATCAATACTATGTGCATCCAAATCCAGATATCACATAACTCTAGTTCGTGTAAATCAAACATATTTGGCCACAGAGAGCAGAACACACTTTGCACTACACAGAAAAATATTTATTTTCACACATCAGGATTTGACTATAAGTTGGACTCTTCAAGTGAAGTCTATATGGGCTGGGCTTACCTGAAGATTTCATTGTAGTTAAAGCTATCTTGGGAATATAACTACTTTTCAGTGGAAATACAAAGTGTTTTCTGTTCTTGCTTTCTAGCTTTTAAGGAGGAAATAGCAGCATTGACAAACACGACTGTGCCCCTGGCCACATGTCCTGTAATTGCTGCATCCTCAATACACATAAGGGTGTGATCAATAAGTCTCTATTTCAGCCATTATTTCACATTATTAACAAAAATCATATTTAAATTTGGGATATACGATTATACATTCTCAATTCCAAAATGTAGGGAAATTGTTATCTCTAGGTGTGACTAAGAGCTATAAGGAGCCCTTAAAGTAATTCCTGGATCAAATGCTAAAAAGTCAAAGGGAATGAAGAACCTGGGATGATAAGAGGATCTTAAAAAATTTATCAAGGTCAAATTTATGCTTTAAAGTGGAGAGTTTGCTTCACATACCTCTGACTAGATATGAATGTGGTCTTATTCGAAGGGATAACCAGTCTTGTGTCATCTCACTGACTGTTACAATTTCAGCTCCAAACTCCGGCTGGAATTCAAGCTTCGACACAATGTTTACTACTTTTCGTTTTGGTGGTTGCTAAAAAGGAACAGTACACGGTGAACAAAATGGAGTAATTCAATCAAGCCTACAATTTACTACGAAATGCAAAAAAATTTTAAACGACATTAGACGACTACTAATAGCAACGTGCATATTACACCTTACAATAAAGGAAGCGATTCAGAGAAAATGATGGGCCATATTGACCACAAAAAATGGAAATACACCATGTATCTTTCAGCACCCGATACACACAATATAATATATTTTAATATCCAATGACCAAGTACATGGTGTAGGATTCGTCACAAAAAGAGAAAAAATAGAGTCAAATCAATGAATACAATAAAACTAAAAATTACAAAGAATTGTCTTCAAAGAATTCTTCTAAAGAGTAATACAGTTTCTGTTGAAGGAAGCTTTTTATGTATTATTAATCTAAAATTACGTGTACTGACACAGTTTGCCAGCTCATGTGGCAGTCTATTATAAGTAGATACGCATCCCCAAGGCTTTTGGCCCCAATGAGGCCACCTTTTTCCTAATGTAGTTATGATGCATAGCACTTCGAGTGCATGTTTGATACTAATGCACATCTAAGTTTTTGGTAAACTCAATGTAACAATGATAAAGATTCACGATGGAGATGGAAAAGGACAAACACCTTCCTTTCCTGGACATCCACATTAAACGGAGAGCAGACGGCAGCCTGGGGACCAGCGTGTACAGAAAACCCACGCACACGAACCTGTAACTGAACGGGAGGAGCCATCACCACCCAGCGCAGAAAAATGAAGTTTTGAGTACCCTTATCCATCGGGCAAAATCTATCTCCGACAAGGAACACCTGAAGTCAGAAATTCAACATCTGAAGTCCACCTTTCGCTCAAATGGGTTCACAGATCAAAATATAAGGATGGGTTGTTTTATGAGCTTTATAAAGCTTGATAAGGTAAATTATACTACTCTCCTCAAGACTGATTAGGAATCAGAGGCATAAAAACAATGCCTAGAATTATATCCAAGCTACCATGCTCAAATTTTCTTGCTTTAAGGTAAAGGGAAGAGGGATTTCTCCAGAAATAATGCCAATTCCTTAGCAAGGATCTATATTAGGTTCAATCTTAATATATACCTGGCTAAATCCCGAAACAGAGGTAAAACCAAAGTACCTACTTTATGCTAATGACACCAATCTCTGCCCTTGCATTAAATAAAATAGTGTCAACTACTGAACTCGCAAATAAAAAACTTCTAAAATGGTGTGAAGAGAATCTTTTAAGTTCAAATATGGAAAAATCTAAAATTGTAAATAGCAACTTATATAAATCAACTGAATCAGTTGCAATTGGTAAACCTCAACTGAGTCAACAAACTTCTGAACATCTATCAAAATGCTAAATTAACATGGGGTAAAAGCAATGCCCTATTATGCAAACTAAGTATAGTAGGCTATCTATTACACTGTCTTTGGGACTCAAGACAATATCGATATTCTGAAGACCTTATATTATGCAGTGCTTTATCCTGGTAGTAGTATTATTTTCGTTTATAGGGTGCTTCGACAACTATGGTCATTTAGCACCTCTTCACGCCATAGAAAAATCCATCTGGACAAACACAACAACCATTCCCTGGGCGGGATTCGAACCCGCGACCATTGGGTTAGCCGGCGAGCACGCTACCCACCTGGCTAACCCGGTCGGCACTTTATCCTGGTATAACCTTCATTTTACTCTGTGGTGCATCACCTAATGCTGTGAAAATCTTTAATTCTCAGAAAAGAGAAGTTATAGCAATGATGCTTAAAGCTTACAATACTTCCTCTCTCCCAATATTTGAGTAACTAAACATTCTTCTCCTGCCATCCATTAATCAGGAAATGCCTCTACTATAATTACATTAGAACCAGGTGCACCAAATCGGGACAAAGAGAAATGGGCATCAGAGTATAATATAGTTTCTCTTAACTTGAACAAGTATTCAATCAATATTTCTTTTAAGAAAAAAGTAAAAATCTTACTGGGGAAGATTGAGCATTCTGAAAATTAATACTTAAATGGTATTTCTATTCAGAATAGTGTGTATACTTTATGCAATTTTCTTTACCCCCGATATGTACTGTTTTGTTCATTTTTTGAAGTCTTATATCATCTTTGTAAGATCTATTGGACAGATGATGAATACATCAAGATTATTACTATTTCAATCTGAAGATCGGTTGACAGGGATTGCTACCAGGATCTAGATGAGGGAAGAGTTATTATGAGGTGACGATCAGAAATTTCTTACAGTATGTAAAATTAACTAAATACAGCTATGGTTGGAAAAGAAAATGCATTCCAGGTGGGAATTTGAGCGTAAATGGTAGGAAATAATTTAATGAAATCTTTAGGATACCAATAAAGTGGTAGAAACCTTATGAAAAGTCTATAGTACATTTAAAATAATTAAGTATGTATTGCAAAACAGTTAAATCACAAGGAATGAGAAAATAAGAGCTGAGGTTTTTGAGATGATAGTTTTTTTTGTTTTTGATATCAAAGATGCTTTTGGATTAATACCATCCTTTTTTATAAAGAATCCACTCACATTTATCATTCAACAATGAATAACAATAACTCAGCCATTGAACACTTTTTCCATTCCCCTATCACAAGAAATTTGTTATTAATTCATGAACTCTTGTCACCTCATTTCTGTATGCATTCTAATCAACAAATAATCTTGATAATAAAGATAATTACCTCTTTTGCATCAACTTTATATCGTATCAACAGCCTGTAACCAAGGGAAGTTGAACCTTTTTCCTTGAGGATAAACAGCCTGTACACATAGTTGCGACCCCTCGGTGGTAGAACTGGCTGGTAGTCTTCAAAGTAATCCTTCCAATTGATGTTAACTGATGGTGAACCACAAGGTTTAGATGTTGGATGGAAGTTTTCAAAAGGTTTACTCTGTTGCTCAAGAAGTTCATCTAGTAAGCTTCTTGCCGCACTTCTCGTTCTTGAGTTTTTTCTACCTGCACCTTCTCCATTATCACCTGCTTTTGCATTTGGAGAAATACATTTCTCCTTCCCAATGGCTTCTAAATCACCACCCAATGCTTGACTTTTATCAGTTGATATTTCTTTTAAATTATGGCTTTGTTTGGAAGTAATTACCTCTACCTTTCGAAGGGCTTCTAACATTTTTGTTTTACTTCTTGTATTTGGTTTTTGCAATTCTTTCACAGAAAGTATATTTTCAGCAGGAACTTTATTGCCTTTTGGAGTATTTCCTCTGGAACTTCTAGAACAGGATTCAGTATTTTTCTGGGATTTTCGCTCACTGTTCACCTCAGAATCATCTATAACCAAATGATCGTCATCACTGTCAGAAGTACACACAGGATCAGCCTTAGAAACATCATTTTGATTGGACAAAGATTGTTTTCCACCGGGAACACAACTTTCATCTAAATTTTCCTTTGAGATTACATCTTTTTTGTCTACCTTTGTGTTCTCCACCACACTACATGGTCTTTCATCCGTGCACACTGAGGGAGGTGATGCATCTACCCCAAATACCTCATTATCATCACAACAATCCATGAAAGTATCTCCACACAGGTCAGCATTCTGTTCTTTATCGACCCCGCAACTACTCTCGTTCCTGCTCTGAATAAGCCTAAAATATTAGAACAGAAATCATAGAAAGAATTTCATTAACTTGAAGTATACTATTAAAATAGGTATTAAGCAATAAAAAAAGAAATTAACATTATATTTTAAGCACCTCACACAACTTGATGGCAGAACAACCCAAATGAAAAATTAATAGTAGTAGTAGTATTTTTGTTTATAGAGTGCTTCGACAGCTGTGGTCATTTCGCACCACTTCAATATATAGAAAAACCTATCTGGACAAACACAACATCCATGCCCTGGGCGGGATTTGAACCCGCGACTTTTGGGTTAGCCGGCGAGCATGCTACCCACCAGGCTAACCCGGTCGGCATAAAAATTACTTTTATCTCATTAATTTTTTCTTTTTCTTAGGTTTTCTTCATTCTTTTAAGTTTAAATTACATAGAAACTTACCTTACACAAGTAGGTACATAATCACATACAAGAAAACTTTTAATAGCTATTTTGTGATATGCTTTCAATCTGTCCACAACACTCATTCTTTGCCTAGGTAATGGCTTGTCAATGAATACCACTCTCTTCTTCACTGTATGTCTATTTTCTGAAAAACAATAAAGAAGTACTAACTGTAACTTCATAGATTATGTGCATGAGGACAGAAGCAAGAGAAAAATGAGCAACAATCACAGTACAATCATGTTTTTATTCATACAAAATCCATGCAGTCTATGGTGAGGTTAGTCTTGTAATGAGCAATAATTATCTCTGCAATATTCAGATAAAAATTCATCCTCATTTTTTTCCTTACAACATTGAATTTTAAAAAATAATTAACAAATATAAAAGACCATAAAACAAAGAAACAAAAGGAAGTGAGCCTTCATATTTATGATAAATAAATGATGCAATATTTCATTTTTATCCTGAATCATTGAACTGCAGAAAAGTGCATTTATATTAAAGTATTTCATTTAAATAATTTGCACCTAGAGACTAAATCAGTGTCATCAAAATTGTATTATTAAAATACACTAAGGTTCATTCAAATATACAAAAGAATAGTGAAAAAAGATTGTAAATACCTATCCCTACAGGAATGTGTTGGCTTTATTGTGTGAAGTAAATATGCCACAAATTAGCACAAATTCTTATATGGGCTGTTTGTTTGACAGTCACTGTTTTTTTGGGATTAATTGAGTTGTAACATGCAGATGAATACAATGTAAAAATAAAGTTTATGCATCCTTATGGGCCAGCAACATCATTTTACTGGAATCAACAAAAAGAAGATATTTGCTGTTTCCATACATAATATTATTTGTAATGTGGAGGCTCCAACTGCAAAAGGCTCAGGAAGATTGTATTATTTCTCAGAGAAAGATGAAAAATTCATTAACCATCGCAGGTCAAATTTACATGGAGGACTTTTTTATTAGGGAGGAAGGGAGGGATTTATTGGAGAGGAATTTATTAATTGTGAGAAAGAGATCCTGAGCAAGTGATGGTTGAAGCAAAAAAAAAAAACAATAACTGTCAATACTAGAAATCAAAGACTACATGAAATACTACTGAACCAATATCTTCCACCAAGCATGATTAGTTCTTGAAGTGCTTCCTCGCAGGTTATTCATTAACATTTGGATATGATGATATCCGACGAAGACACCCTATATATTAATACAAATTTCAGAAACTTAAATCCCAATCACCTTACTTCCCATACATTAGAAGTGTTTTGGAGAGCTACTAGTCACCTATCCTTCTGAAATGATGGTAAGTAGAAAAATTGATTGAAATACCATAGAAATTAGTTTTATTTTGTTACTTCTTAAGAGTCAAACGTGACCTGTATTTCCAAAATTTCTACATTACTTATGTTCCTACTAATATATCAATTTGATAAAAAATATTGCACACAGAACTGTTATATTTTTCTTTTAAATAATTGTAGGTAGACATGATGCTGATTATCAGAAAAGTAAATTGTGTTCATTTTGGATATTTAACTTTTTATTTCTGAAAGCACACAAAATGCCAAAACTTTTATTTTCAGAGGTGGTGGGAAATATCTTTAGGATCATAAGAAAATAATATTTTGTTTAATTAACACACTGCCTTTGGTAGATAATTAATTTTTTATAAAACCATGTTTTTGCAAGGAATTTTCTTCATTACTGTGAAGCTTGCCGGCCTCGGTGGCGACAGGGTAACATCCTCATCTGCCAACCCGGAGGTCACGGGTTCACATCCCGACTAGGTGGACTTTTCTATACTACCTAGGGCATGGATGTGTGTTTCGTCATTGTTATTTTTTTAAATTGTAATGGCGTCCACTTTAAATTGGCCTGTTAGTGTTGTATGTGGGTGATTGAAAATAGATGTTTTTAAATAAATAAAAAAGATACTTTTTTTCCCTCTGGAGGTGTAAGTGTCCTCAGAGACCACCGGAATAGGCACATTGCAGTTTCACCCTAACTTTAAAGGGGTGTAAAAAAAATTACTAGAGATAGAGAAGAAAAGCTGTGCATAGTTTCATACCTATATAAGAGGATACAATATACGAAGTTTCATCTAAATCTGAGATGGTGGGTGTTATGGCCTGGATGAAGTGTCATGGAATGACCCTTATACAATTACAAAATAGCCTATATCTACTAACCAAATAAGTTAATCATAACATATTTTTTCCTGTGTATATATGTGTGAATGTACATATGAATTTTCAAAACCTCCACTAAAGCCAATAAAAGAAAAAAAACAACATAGCATGCAGAAAAAACAAGGTAATACATACCATCAACATCCAATTCTTTGACGACAACTGGTATTTCCCAGGATTTATTATATGGAGGGTAATTATCACAAATTTTCTTTAGACTGCTTGAAGACAGTACAAAATCTACTTTCAGTTTTTTTGCTATCACAGCAGCATTTTCATCTTTACTTACTGAAATAAAATTTAATTTGAAAACAATAACTTTGTGAACATTTAGGAAATAGCTACACAAATAAAATTTTCTAATTTCAACCAATTCATCTAAAGAATGTTTTCCACAACATGTATTTGCATGTTTTTAACCAGTCCTTCTAACTAATGTTACTAGCACATTTGCGATCCCCCTTCCTTTGACTTCAAGGTCATCTCCTTATTCATTAAACAACTACCCATTAAGAAGAACTATGAAGGGTTAAAAGAATTAGCATTAAATGAATTGAGAATTGGGTGGAGAGCTGCAGTCAACCAACTTCGAATTGAAAGGCAAAGGTTTCCCTCAGGAACTGATGTTGGTTCATAGTAGTGGTATCTATGGTTGGTAAGCTTTTTACATAATAATAATATTTTATTGATCCCAGGATTTGTTTTACACAAATATAGGACATGTCAAGGTGGTAGTATAATCCAT
>WURS02075052.1:0-10333 GCA_011762765.2 Rhinocypha anisoptera | reverse complement strand
ATGAATGCCTTCTTAGCCTGAGCTAATCTACCCTTGATACCCAGAGAGCTTCGTCCATGTTTACCTTTAGTAATATATATTTTCCAGACTATGCACTGCAACCCAATAGCCCTTCCAAAAAGTTGTGGCAGCGCCGGTAATCATCCGGCTCGTCCTCTTGGGATCATGAATTGAGGAGGTCAGCTCTCATTTTTGACGAATATGTGACCCCGTAGATGGAGCCACTAAAATCTGCTCAAACGTGGCTGACCATGTTCTTCTTTTCTATTTTTTAATGTTTCGTAGAAGTTCATACTACAATTATGGACATGAACAAAGGTTTGAAAGCCGAATTCTAGCCATAACGAACCTAACCCGACAAGTGTAACCCTGGCGATATTTGGTCGATTGTGCTCAGACGCATTCCTTCACGATCAGTGCTTCTGCAGCAAATGAAATTTCTTCTCACTTTTTATTTGATTAGCCGTCATAAATGTAATGGTAATCCCTTAGTTCTCTCCTCTACATCAAGAGAGTGAGACCTATTTAAAATCACAGAATAAATAACTGTTTTCAATATTATGTTTATTAATTCGATTTAAAATCAGAAAATATTGAAATAAGGAACGAATTTTCTACAGCTGCGTAAACCAATTTTGGCTTGTCGGAAAAACAGCAATCATTGAATATGATTATTTTCGTATCCAACGATAGTTTTGACTTTCCTCTCTTAGGGTTTAATGGTAGTGAGATACGAATGATGAATTTTTAACAATTAAGATTTTTTAATTCGTCGTTTTTAAACTTTTCAGCGCTTTTAGAATATATATTTACCATATTTTATTGTCGTTTCAAACGTTTTTGTTCTTTTCACCTTGTTCGTGTTCATTTAAATTTCATATTTTGTACTGTATAGTGAATTTTATGTTATTTGAATATTTTTTAATAATCAAAAGTAATCACTAGCAATGTCTTCCACCATATTTATTTCATATTATACAAATTTCTACATTTTTTTCTTATAAAATACCGTATGAAGTCGGAATAATTTCATTTAGAATTTATATGTTAATAATAGCATAGGAAACAGAGTTATTCAACTACTTACTTTCCTAAATAACAGCTTTGATTTGACAGCTTTCTCTTGCTTAGGTCTTTATATCTGGCTGTAACTATCATATGAGTATTACCCCCTTCCTTTTTATTGAAAAATAAAAGGGATGGATACAAATTGATCCCAAATATTACATCCATTTATTTTATTGAAATTTAATCATAACTTGAAATAACTAACCCTCAAATAATTACAGGCGTTACAGCACCTAATATTCCATTTATAATAAATGTCTATCTATTTTATCAGAAGTCCTTTAAGTGATTCCGGAAATATTTTATATCCGTAGGAAATACGTAAATTTAATGGTTTCACATTTCATCTCATGAGATGTGTTTATTATATCCTTTGCTCGTAAACCAAGAGGTTATCTGTGATAGGGAACGAAACTCCTGAATGGAGCTTTTGAGAAAAATACCTCATACAGCCTTGCCGTAAAAATTTCCCCCCAAGTCTTTTAATGTAATAACGGTGAGAAATACTTATCTCTTGAAAACGGACTAAATCGATGAAAGGTTATTTCTATCGAAAATAATTAAACAATTTTACCCCGAAATTTTAGGTATAGCGGATAATTAATACGGTATAAAATAATTTCTCTCGTCTTGGGTCGAGTTGTAATGGCGTTATAGTCGCATTGACTCTTCTGGTCACCTCTTCTGGAAACTAAACCTGAGCGTTTTTTCGGGTATCCGATCACACTGCAAAACCGCAGGTGGTGCAGGAAAAAGTATTTTTCCACTCCGATCCTGAATTAAATGGGCTCGACACCTGAAAAACCAATCTTTCGGTTGAATACCACCAACTACTCTCAGCAGGGAGTTACAAAAACAACGAAGTATTAGAATGTGGTGTACGGCTTACGTAGATTCGTGACGTATGTCGTTGAAACCAGCTGAATACGATGATATGAATAGCTTTCCTTATGTACATAAAAAATTATGCGTCAACACCTGATGTCTTATGGGAACTCAAAATCGAAAAATAATATCTTTAGAAGAAGAACTCGATAAGTGTGGGAGACAAAGACCTGAACGCGATTGATTGTTAACAATTGACGTATTCGTCACCACCCTGTGAAATATGAAGTGCTTGAACGTACTAACGACCCAGATGGATTATTTTCACACTGCAGGGAAAATATAATCGGTCCGAATTCCAATTCATCCCGCTTCACTAATCCTGAGCAGAGTTTTCCCGTTCGAAAAATATTCATGAATATTTTTACTCGCCCTGGCTGTTATCGTGCCGAAATTCCATTATGGTTTTCGGGTTACAAATCCAGTGAACTAATTCCGGGAGGAGGCGGAAAATTCGCCATTATGACGCGAGGAGCAGGGAATTCGTTTTCCTCTGGCCCGTCTCACGCCCCCTCCCCACTCCACCTCCCCCACACCCACCCCACCGCTGCAGACTCTCCTCCTCCTCCTTATAAACCGTCCCTCCACTTCCCTCTTTTCCCCCTCCCTCGCCTCACGCCCGAAAAACCCCTCGTTCCTCGGGAAAGATGGCGGGACGGACGAAGAAGAAGCCTTAATAAAAAAAAAAGAGGATGGGGCCGCGCGTGAACCTGAGAATGATGGTGTAATAATTTATGGGAAATGAAGAAAAGTGAGGATTCGGCGAGAAGATGCACCGACCCGGGTTCAGAGGCGGGGGGAGGGGAGAGCGCCGCCGCGCTGAGGGAGATGCGTCCTCACTCCATCCCCCCCCCCTTCGTCCTCCTCGCCCGGAAGGCACCGGGTGGGTGCTTGCGCGTGTTTGCGTGCTTACCCGCGCGCTCGCGTGGGTGCGTGCGATCGCGAGATGTGGGAGCCTCTGTGAGTGAAGGATGGACGCTGCACTGGATCTTTCGGGCGGGAGTTACTGGCGGGGGAGGTTACGGGAGGAGGCCAAGGAAAAAATAACTAAATACATCTTTCCCTCGGATAAATAACAAATTTTTCCTTTTATTTATTTTCCGCTCGTTGGAAACAGGAAACTTCATGATTTATTCCTTTTGTTGGTTCTTTGTCAACCACTAGGTATCAAGCAATGAATATTTAGTGGTAAAAACTTGGAATTTTCCGCTATGCAATATTGCATTATCTTTTTGTGGCTTCTTTTTGCTTTCGGGGCCATTGTAGCATTAGAAGGTTTTACATTTTCTTATTTTGCTGTCATAAATTAGGTTAGAAAACGTTGTTAGTGTGAAAATACTAGTCTGTCTTCGTCGCATCTTGTAGTTATTGCATCAGAGCGAATTTCAACTTGGAAATATATGTGTTGTCAGCCGGGAGACCGAGGAATGCATAATTATTTTGCTAAATAACTCAATTATTTAACATAACACGTGGATGTCCACTAAAGTGGCGTTCTTATCCGCGGTCATATTCTATCACCTTTGTATTCTGTTTACAATAATGATCTAACTGTAATTACCTATTTTATGAACTCTGATCTATAAGCTTTATCAGCTTCTAAATTATCCTTTCTTTGAACATATAAGTGGATATAAGTTATGATATATAAAAACCTGAAACTTTGTTATTACTTACCAGAATTTTTACAATCTTCATGGCATACTAGTTTGCGTACGCTTCTCTTGAAAGTGCTCCTGTCAAAAGTAAAAAATGCGCTCCTGAAAACAACTGCATATATATTTGTCATGTCATGGAAAAGTATTAAAAACAGTGTCGCTTAAAGTTGTGGTTACCTATAATAAATATCATACAGTATAGAATGTAATGTATTCGTAAGTATTTTTCAATTTTATAATTTTTGTATTTTTGAGTTGATATAAATAAATATTACAGATAAAAAATCTGCCGACATATTTAAAACCTAATCTAAAAAGCCAATAATTAAAATGTATTCAAAACAATTTATCAGTCTTTGAATTGGTGGTGTAGTTTATCAGTTTTAGGATTGGTGTTTGCTAATACTATAATCAAATTACTTTTAAATTACCTACTTTATATTTTGCCTTTAAAATACTTTTTTCGTGTTTCTACTTGGTAAGTCCTTGAAATTACTCACTGTTCTCGTTATTGTCTTTCTGTATTTTTCCACATGGCACTCTCAATGAGATTTTAACGTTCCGGCCATTTTTGGATTCGCATTCTTTAATATATACAATACTAAGCACTACTAAGTACCTCTGTCCATTTTGTTGTCATCATACCTTGGAAGCACTAATTTACATTTTTTAAGCTATAGATATCATTTCGTGAGCCGAAGATGTAGGATAATCTGTACAGATATTTTTAGTATTGTTTTGGTAACATACTCGTAACTAGTCTTTTCCATTATTGCTATGGTGTTTACTATTTTCCTCACACCATTTACAGATTATTTTTCTAGAAATATTCCAGTTTTTTTCAAATTCACCCTTCTCAACCTTTGTGAAATCTTCCATTTTGTCATATTTAGTCATTATTAGATTATTTTATTTTATATTCGAGATCTATGCATGGTGTGTTGTAATATCATAAAGCGTCCTCTTACAAAAGTAAATATGTCATTCGCACATCATGTAATTTTCATATATATGTAACAGTTTTGTGGGTTAGGTCGGTGAAATAACTACCCATAATATTCCATTTAAAAAATGTTAACTTTTATTAATTTTCTATATCACTCACTTACGTAGTGAGATTCTATTATTAGATGTGTTAGCTACACACAAAATACCTCCGTTTTACCCTGTTAGGGAAGCCCCAAACAATTTGACGACCACCATCCAAGGACCTTAACTGCAAACTCCTATCCCAGGAAACGATGACTGTGCTTTCACGATTTTTATTGATATAATTTTTATACTTATGAGCATTCTAATTTCTTGAAATTTATATTCTTAAAATTTTAACTATAACTTTCAAACAGCTAGAGACTATCAAACGGCAAGAATTGAGAAGAGAGACGTTTCATTATCTCATTTGTAAAGTTGATTTTAAATGATTTGCAATTTATTAAAATAATATTCTTGAATTTTGAAAAGTACTAATGTAACATTTAATCTTTCATCGATGCAAGTCATTGAAATTATGAAGGACATTGATTATAGGAAAAATCCTAAAAAGAAATCTTCTATTAATTTTCTTGAATTTTTAATAAAAATTTTAAATAAGATAAATCTGAATGTGAACATAGCTATATAATTTAAAAGTAACTGAAAAATATAATGTCAAACTTTTTATTTGAGGTCAAAATGGCTGGAATGAGCAACAGTTATTATTTAAAATTTAGCACCTGTACTCATTTTTCCCAGAATTTTCGCAAAATCTTTCAACTTCTGTGAAAGTCTGCATTCTCATTGGCTCCCTCCTTTTCTGATCCTTCATAGAGCGTAATACCTGCCATTGGGAGGAAACTGGAGGAGTGAGCTTGAAGGGTGGAACTGCTTTCCAATTGGCTCCTGCCGTTTCTATATGGCGTGGCTTTGAGTCCACTTCTGACTCCCTTTCAAGAAATCCACTCCCACACGAATTCCTGCCATATCTCCTTCGCTATTCCACTTCGATGGCAGTTATTTTAACACTCAAGGAATTTTTATACCTAAGGCTTTGGTTACTTTTGCTGAATACCGATTGCAAAATTCTTGTTTTGCTACGTATTTCGAATTTTAAAAGCATCTTAAACCCTACTAGTTTGTATGCTTTTAATTGCACTTTCTATATTTCTAAGTTTTTTTCCAATATGAGGCGGTTTTATGACCATCAATAAAAAATTCATTTATCAAATCCCTGTAAACCTCCACAAAAAATAAAATTTTCATCAAAGAAGCTTCCATTCATGGTCGATACTCCACTATTTTAAAAAATATATACACAATAAATAATAGCACAATAATCTTTCCCGCTGTAAATAAGTCATAGAAGTTTTT
This sequence comes from Rhinocypha anisoptera, assembly GCA_011762765.2. Taxonomy (NCBI): domain Eukaryota; kingdom Metazoa; phylum Arthropoda; class Insecta; order Odonata; family Chlorocyphidae; genus Rhinocypha; species Rhinocypha anisoptera. The sequence goes on along the minus strand of WURS02075052.1, from coordinate 4,376 downwards.
TATAGTTTACATGTTATAATGGGTTAAAATAGGAAGGGGAAGAAAATTGGGTCTGGGTTTGTTTGTAGAATTTGATTTATTGGCGTTATATAAAATAAATAACTAATAAATCATCTAATAAAAACTGTAAAATTATTTTCTTTCTACGCAAATACAATCTTATTAGAGGATTATTGCATAATGAAGCGCAGGGAATTCTGTGATATCGTAGGTTTGTATTTTGCAATATCCTCCCATGGTTCACAGGACCCACTTTTTTAATGACGCACGATAATGACCATAGAGTGAAATAAAGTTCTTCTTTTTCCAAATGCCTTAATGGTTTGAAAAATATCTTCATTGCTTTCCGTTTTAACTTATATATTTTTCTCGTGATGAAGGGTCAAGGGGATATACTAATTTATATTAATAAGACGTGATGTAATTTACATGTTTCAGTTTACAAAAATATTTTTAATTTAATAGATCTGTTTCCTCAGTATTATTCATACTTCATTCAAATTTGATTAAGAATTACTGATGCAGGCTTGATGTGGTGGATGGAACACATATTGAAAACAAAAGAAAAAATTTGCACTTTTCCACAAAATTATACATATAAGCACTACGCGTTTCGGTTCACTGAGCCATCTTCAGGTCATGTACCTGAAGATGGCTCAGTGAGCTGAAACGCGTATTGCTTAAATATATATAATTTTGTGAAAGAGTAATTTTTTCTTTTCTTTTCAAATTTGATTAGTACATATTTTCTCCAGAGGATTAATAAAGCAATTTTTAAATGAAATATCTATAATTTTTCATTGTTTTCACATCTTGGACTTTAACAGGAGAGTATTTCCATGATTCATCTCTTTCCTTACATCATACTTTTATTCACTTTATAAATTTACTAATTGGACGACATGCAATTGTTTCAAGCGTGTTGGCCAGATAAATTCCCATGATGCATAGATAAATTGTTTATGTTTAGATAAATGTAATTATCGTCTTCAGATTATTTCCTTAGCTCTTTATAAATTAATATTTTCATATTAAAATAAAATACATTATCTATTTGTTATGATGCTAATACTTAATCATAAATGTGTCCCCTAAATTAATCAAAATTTAATTAATATGGTAGAGTTAGATCTTAAATCAAAATGAAACAGTATTTTATTTTGATAACTCTCAAAGGACATAAGTTTGGAGCAATGAAGGTTCAACTAGGTGCTCGAAAAATAACAATATTGAAAAAATGGTTATATTTGTCTTTAATCCTTTGTAAGTTGAAAGCTAAATAGTGTTCCCATTTATTTTAATTAATAAATTTTAAGGTAAGAGTTTCAATTCAGTTTTATTGAAGTTGCGGTTAATATTTTATCCAATATTTTGATTAAAGCATAATTAGCTATTCAAATGATAAACTATTTAAGTTATATTTCAATATATTTTAGTATATAATTTTTTAATTGATATTAGCTATTTAATCCACATTTTTGCTCTTCTAATAATCTTTAAATTATAACCAGTTTTTCATAACCACTTCACACGCAAATATTACATATTTTTTCAGTGCTAGTGGTTCCAAATTCATTGATTATCACATTTTTGTAAATAATTCTGGCAAAATATATAAAAAGCAGTCTTTAATCCTAAGGTCGGATTTATATGTGAGGGTAGAGCTCAACTAAGTACTAAACTCGACGACGCGACGTGTTAAAATTCGCGAATCAATGTAATAATGGGGGTGGGGCACTTTCTTCCCCCGCGCCTCCTGTTGTTATCCAGGAGGATCTGGTGTCTTAAAAATACTCAGATTTGTTTAAGTTAAGAATTGAACTGGGATGCAAACGTAGAGATGCGCATTACCCACGGCCTTTCCACATACCATGAAATATATAATGTCAAGCTAAACTCATAAAAATTAAAACAATCTTATAAAATTATAGCAGTGAATTTGAGGAAGCCTGTTTGTAGTTGAACTAAATGTTAACTTAAGTGTATTAAAACAATAGAAGAGAAAATATTTTCAAGATTATTATTGTTATTAACCAGTTGGAAATAACTTTACCGAGTGAACGGTCCACGTAGACGCAAACAACGACCCTCCGGACACCTCCAGCTAAACCCAAGCTGAGTGATTTTTCGGGTACCACATATTCGTGGGAAAGCACAGGCGGCACAGGGAAATGAACTGGCCCCTCTACCCTGATGTGTGAATTTTCACACTCCGTGGGCTTAGTACTAGGTGAGCTCTACCCTCACTTCACATACCAACCTTCGGGTTGATCACTGTGGTGGTGTGGTAGAGTAATAATGGCTATGGTGCAAACAAATTAAGTTCAATTTCATTGTTTAAAAAAATTAACTGCTAAAAGGGTATTTGATTAACTACACAAAGATTAACATGCGCCGTAGCTTTCTAAATTTTCCATCCGTCAACACTCAAGCCATATCTCTATTGTTTCCCCAGATTTGTCCAAGTTAGTATATATGGTATTCTTCACCTCATCCTACTTTTCATAGACTTCAAAAAAAACTCTATAAGATTTAGGTAAGTCTTCAATCCAAACCTCTTTCCTTTCCACCTCTACTCTTCTACCATGCCCAGCAGTTCATCAGTTGTTATCACCATTTTATATCCATCTTACTTTCTTAGCCACAATCGATCCTAAAAAAAACTCCAACATATACTTCTATACATTCCACAAGGGGGGATCTCACAATAATTCAACGCTATTCTCCACATTTAAAATTTCTTATTAATACATTTCTTTATAATCTGTCATAAATTCCTCTCCTTTCGTATATGTATGCAATGAATTCAATTCTTCCAATGTCACTGCCACTATGATACTACTTATATTTAAGTAAATATATTCTCTTATCTAGAGTTGGATTAGTTAATTTTATGGAATCATCAGCTGTTACTATTTTTTCATGATAACTGGGCGAAGTCGTTGATATTGGTTTCGTATTTCGTCAGTTAACAAAGAAATGTGGTTGAAAAATATATATCGCAGATTTCTGATACATTAATCTTAAACCGGCTCATGAAAATAAGTTTTTGAAGGATTTAAACATTTAAAAATGGTATAACTATTTAATGATTAAATGATGAATGAATTTATTTTAATTTCACTACACGAAATTATAATAAAGTGAAATAGGCCATTCATTGATATGTTTGTAAAAAGAAATTCAGTTCAGTAGTCTGTGAATCTACGAGTTACGTACTTTTAGAAGTAATGTACAGTAATTAGAAAACATTTATATCTAGATATGGCACTTTTCCACTAGTAGAGAATTACCATCTCTCACTCATTAATATAATAAGGTGTATTTTAAATTAGACAGGTAAATTAATGTTGAAATTGAAATCTTGTTAGAACGTAACTTAAAAATTTTGTTCTAGAAACGGCAAGTACCTTCCAGACACAAGTAAATCTATGAGACTTAAATTTTCCACGTAAATTTGAAGTTATTACTGTCGGAGGTTTGTGCAAACATCAATTTTGAGTGAGGCTGTTTATTGCAGCCTTAAAATTTCTTGAATTGGTTAAAATTTACTTATTGTTATTGCAGGAATACACCTTTTCTTTCTGTTACGAAAGATTGGTTTAATTTTTGTTTATGCCCATAGTACATTCCTAAAAGTGAATCTACTCCATAATTTGTATTGATGTTACAATTGAATGCCAAGGATTAAAATAATTCAACCGCTGAGTCGATATAATAATTATTAGAATCGTGTGACTTATCTAGACATGTGTTGTGGTTGGAAACTTTTCGACATCAAAACGTATGTTCGTTTCGTTTACCGTCACCCATTTACGCGAGTTCAGAAATCCCACGGGGTGCGTCTTAACCACACTCGTGCCTCCGTCGATTCATCAGACTCCTCGAGAGGTTGGCTGGGCGCAGTTAGTGGGGATTACACGGCGAAAGTATTCCCGCGACCGCAGACGGATGGCCCCGCGGCAGCGACGCCCACGTCACCCTCGTCATTTGGAAGCGGCCCCTCCCGAATAGAGGGAGAGGGAGAGAGAGAGAAGGAAACTCGGAGAAAGCGAGATGTTGGGTGGAAGATAAAGAGCAAGGAGAAAGACGAAAAGCAAACTGAGAGGAGGAAAGGAGCACTTACATATATATATATATATATATTTATATGAGACTACCGAAAGAGGGAGAATTCGAGTTGGGAGTTAGGAAGAGAGAGGGAAGAAGAAATGGTCATGGCCACGAGTATGGACATTGAGAGACGCGCGGGGTGTGTCTAATCGCCCGTGGTGCTCACTCATCACCCGCATGCTGCCCCGTCGGCCACTCGGACACTCGGGCCCCCCATCGCCGCCCCCCCCCCCCCCCCCCCCCCCCCCCCCCCGCGCCCACCT
>WURS02075041.1:0-10333 GCA_011762765.2 Rhinocypha anisoptera | reverse complement strand
GAAAGCATTTTAAGTCCCCCTAAGCCACAGGCTGGTCAGTAGGTGCTGTAGGGCATGGATGTGTGTTTAGTTATTTTTATTTTTTTTAAAATTTTTGTTGGTGTCCACTGTAAATATGCCCCTTAGTGCTGTATGTGGACAATCGGGGGGAAAAATAGATAATAATAAAATAAATAAAAATCTCTACGACCGAAAATCAGATACTTTAGAAAGTTTAATATAAAGCTCATCTCGTCATACTAAATAATATCCATAAATCAATTTCAATGTCAAGTTTTAATGCTATTGTTTCTTATAAATTATATTGCATCAGAGACTATGATTTGACACTCAACTCCCAGCAAAACTATTACTCTAATACCACCGCCACAGTTGTTTATGAGCGACGAGGTATACCTACTATGCACCTTATTGCGGAGCTATCAAAAAAGATTTTAGAGCACACAATATAAGCGCAAAAGAAATATTTCACTGACGAACCGTTATTTAAGACATGAGATATCGAAGTTTGCAGGGGGTTAAATTAAAAGCCTCATCAACGATATTCCATGAAGAATTTTCATCCAGTTTGTTAAATTCGTCATTATTTCACAGATAAAATCTATTTAAGTTTCATTTTCTATACTGACACCTATGTATACCAAAAAGTATGTGAAAAATGAACCCAAGAGCCATGAAAAACGTTATTACTACTCATTTAACTAGCATGGGTGCTTTGAGTTGTTATACCTGATTCCAATGAGTATTTAAACTTTTATGATCTCTCGATGGACATAAAGTGAAGACTTTTAGTCATGGAGTAAAGGATTAATATTGTAATGAATTTAAGAATAGATCAAATTTTGGCCAAAATTTTACATTTAGTTTAATATATCTTCAAATGATGTACCACAGTTTTTTCGGCTCCATCTATAGTACTTTCTTCGTTGCTTTTTGCTGACTGACATCTACGGCATGCTATGGCTCGTAAATGTACATTCCTTACACTATATAATTATATATGGCATATATTATGGCTTTTAGATGTTCAACAGATATTTTAACAGCCTAATTAAATATAAATAAATGAATAAATAATTAATTATATATTTATATTTGTTTATGTGGAAATAAAAAAGTATTTTTCTTAATTTTGCATAAACTCAACACCCGAATTAAAATTCAAAAGGTACAACTGACACAATGGAAACACATTCATGGAGATCGTGCGAACGTTTCCACCCTGAAATATTTATCATTCGTCCGACCTTAATTACTCGCTTTACATTCTAAAGGGCTCTTTTCGCGTGCCTTTCGAAAACCCAGTGGAGGCGAATGTTTCCTTTTAATTAATACGAACGTGGAAAGTTAGGTATCTGGTGATTATCGGCTCCCTCAAAAGCATCATCCCAAGATGATGATTTGTGTGGGTCAGTCCTGTAGATGGAGATGTTATGGGATGAAACGAAAATAGCGCTGAAGGTGCAGGCATCCGGTCAAGGAGACCTTAATCTCCATCTCTCCTCTCCCCCTCTCTCTCCATCTCTTTTTCCATCTCTTTCTGCCTCGCCGCCGCCGATATCTCTCCCCGTCGTAAATACACGCACGCGTCTCCCTCTCTCTCTCTGCCTTCGCGCGGCGCGACTGCCATCACGATTGAGTTCCGATCGGAAATGGAAAGGTGAGTCGGCGGAACGTCTTTGCGGTCTGCAACCGTCCACGACGTCCGTAAATTCAAACGAGACGATTCCTTTCCATTTACCACCACCTCCGTCCTCCCCTCTCTCCCCCAACAAGCATCATGAAAACGTTGAGGGCCGGGGATACAGACCTCCAATCCTCCGCGGAGATCGCACAGGAGAGAGAGAGAGAGAGAGAGTGAATTTATTGCGCATTCCGGAGCAATAATCGATATGAAAAAAAATCCAAGAATGGTCAATTACCCTCACTTTGTGGAATTCGAATGATTTCAAGCGATGTCACTGGCGATCGCGGTGTGCCAATCCGACGCGATCTCTTATTCGAGGAATTTCTCAAGTTGCACATAAAAGTAGGTTCTCTAAAGGCTCTCGCATATATTTGGTTCTCCACGTTTAGCGCTCTCCCGATCGCATTCGTCTCCTCCGCATTCATTTACTGTACCTATGTCTGGTGTTCTCCAATTTCCCCGGGTCACACCATGCGCTGTGTTCGCTCATTGAAAATGCTTCGTTAACACGTTTCATCAAAATTCGAAGGCGAGACGGATGAAAATGAATGCTTGATGCCCAAGGATCTTCTTCGCGAGCGTCAATTCTATTTTTTTTTACAACAAAAAATATGAAATGGAAAATGAAAACAATTGAAAGGGACGAGAAATATTAAACTGGATGAATTTAGGTTAACTCTGCTGCCCAACTTAAATGTTTATTATTTTTATTTTTAAATCAGAGAAGGACATTTTTACGTTTTTAAGAATCCAGAGTTAGCTAATGAGCATCCAAGAAGTTATAAAAACGGTCCAACCCACTTTATTTATGCATTTCCCATGCTTATTTTTAAACTTAGTTCCTATCACATAAATATCATTTGGTCACATATATCATTAAAATGAACAAATATCATTTAATATGGCACTACATAGCGATCCGGAAGAAGTTTAATAGCTAAATCATACCTATATTCTTGTGTAACACGGAGATAGTCTCCAGTCATTACTATACGTATAAAATAATGATTTTTTAAATACTTTATAGTACATGACGAGAAATCATTGTTAATCAGTATGTGATACGTAGACCTATTTATATTAGTAGCAGATAACATCAGGTGTTATCAATCCGAAGTTTTGTTTGTACCAGCTATTCAAGCTGTTTATCTGACCATCTCTTCATACCTTAGTAGTTTTTAACTCTGACAACGTTTTCGATTTTTCTTCACCTTTCCGCTTTCTTCTCCATGTTTCGATATATAATCCACATCAAAGTTTTTTATGCATAGCTCGTTAGCCTAATAAGTTTAAGGGCTATAGTTTTATAGCACATGTATCAAACGTCATCATTCATTTTCCGGTCATCCATTGATCTAAAACTAGACCGCTCTGAATGAAGCGTTAAGGGTAATTCTCCTGGATTTTCACTCAAAGGGGCACAGGGGATGGGAACAGGGGACGATGGTTACCTGATAATATTAAGTCTTAGTTGCAGTAAGAAGGGTTCTGAAGTGAAACCACGTATAGGTATATGAAAGGAACCTGTGATAAATGCTATGAATCTTCTGACTTATGTTGCCTCATAAGTTCCGAACGGATGAGAAAATCACGCAATCCTTTGAATTCGTTCACATTCTTTTTGTGTGAAAAGTGGAGATATTTCATAAAGCATTTCTCAGATATACACACCTTGAGTGACTTTAACAGAAACTTTTTCAGAGCTGTCGTTGCAAACTTTGGAGCATAAATCAGGTGTTTGCATTTATTACCAGGGGTAAATAATAACGGAAAGCATGTTAATAATTTGTTAACTCAATTCTAAAATTCTAGTTAAAAATTTAGGCAAAATATTTTTTGTGTTACTTGCTTGAACTACAAGTCTGACTGCATGGTTTGGCGTTCTCCACTCGTTGCTCGTATCACGTTTTCACCCCTCTCCAGCATCTTCTGCGACAGAGACTCGCATCCTATTGCGTTAACCTATTATATACCATCATTCCAATGAGAATCATCTCAGCAACATTGTCGGCAATTATTGCCTTAGCCTTAGGACTAAAATTGGTTTCATTCCTCCCACGTGGCACATGATACCGCAAGATGCTTTTGAGTTGGATGGGGATTTTATCATCATCACCCACTTCTCAACACAGGGATGATTATTCTTTCACTATATCATCTCCAACGTTATGACCTTTGAAAATGATGAAATTCAAGGTGAATATTCTATTTTAGTTCATTTAGTTTATTTTAGTCCTCTACCCTCACCTTTCTGTGGAGTATAAAAGCTTTAGACGAGACGATTGGGTTACTTGGAAAGTCAAAAATAGGTTGAACTCTAGTACATCGACATGGAGGGCAGTGACTTTTGGGATCCTAATTGAAGTTCTCATTGCATTCTCCATTACTAGACTTCCATTTCCTTTCAAATGTCCTGCCATCCTCATCTCCTCATTAACTTTAAGGAATAGCTTCCTTTCATTTTCCTAGAAATCATCGCTATTACGGACAAGGGCACGTAATTGAACTACGAGCCTATTTCAGAGAACGCGAGGAGAGGAGTAGGTAACAAAGACGTTAGGAATGGTGTTTCGAAGGAGAGATGTATTCTTCTGTCATCGTATCTTCTTCCACCCCCTCCCCCTCTCTCTCTTTCACCAACACACATTTTGCTCTCATTTGCACTTTTAGGTCATCGAAGGAGAGTATATTCTAAGCATTCCGTGACAACTGTTTAAAAAAAGAGAAATATTCTTTAATCATACCTCTAATGCAGATACATAGCCTTTTGAAAGGTTATTTTTTCAACAAGAGGTTAGTATTTTTGTAACATGTAACGCCATTAACTTTAAGTATGCCAAACAATTCCCTACCAATCCCCAACCCCCAACAATATATCACGAAACGAATTTCACTCCAAATTTAATTTTGAATGTTTAGTTGTACTTGTTATTTCTCGATTAATAAAATGATATGATTTGCATTTTTGATACGTTTATTATGTAATATTCGTTTATCTTATATCTAATAAATGTTATATGCAACATAAACACATGTGGTTCAAGCTATCGTTCATGGCGATATATTTATTAATAATCACTTTAGCGCGTAGTATTATTACAATGCATTACACTAATTTATGATGAATAGTAGTCATTAATTTCTGATTGGTACATCACAGTCAGTAATAGATCTTAATCATTAAATTTAAATGATTGAAATAAAATCGAAATTTGTAAAATTTAAAGATTGTTTTGTGTATTGAAGATGTAATTAATTAAACTATTTATTAATTGAATACAATCTACCAACTTCTTAGTAATAGAAGAAACATTTGAGAATAAAAAAGTTAAAAACAATTGTTCAGCTTAGTTATGATATTATGACATTGACTTAAGTAAGGATATTCGTATTTGCTAGTGTTAAAAGTATTGAGATTCAAATTTATATAAACTTTTTGATTTTTTTGATGTAATCTACTTAATAATACCATTGTGTAAAAAGATATTTTACAGTAGTTGTTCATACATTATAGAACTTCTCCTAGCATAAGGATAGAGTAGCATAAAATCATTGAATTTGCTAGTTAATCTTCACTAATCTTAAACTAAGCCAAAGCTATAACATTGTTAGTTTGAAATTAGGAGTAATAAATGTTATATGGTTTAAACATTGATATAAACGTTAAACTGTGCCAATCAGTTATAATATTTGAAAATGCTAGGGGAATTTTTTAAATTAAATATTATAATTTCAAAATGAATGTTTATTGAGACGCGTAAATAAATTTCAATGGTGTTTTAATGATTAAAATAACTGAGAATTATATGTATTCTTAAGGTGAAAAATTATAATACTTCATAAAAATGTTTAATACAAATAAATTGTTGTACACGTAATTGATTGGCAATTATTTATATAAATTAAGCAAATTTGATTTTATATGAATTTAAATTTGCTGAAGTACCTGTAGATTCCTCTTATTACAGGACACCGTCTTCAGTCATGATTTTCTCACTTATATTAATAATACCGAATTCAAAGTTGTTATAGTACTTTTTGTACGTTTGAAATTAGTTTCAACCAAATCTTGAAAAAATATTGTTCATGTACACGAAAAAAATATATTCACAAAAGATGTGTAGCTTGCGATTAGTAGAAGGTTTATACTTATTATCAGAATACGTTACGCCAAAAATTATCTCCCAAACTTTGCTCCTATTAATTTTAATTCATATCCATAAATCCAATTGTTTCCATGATCTTGTTCCAAGTCTGGTCGGGATGACGGGTATACAGTGATAGGAATGGAAGGATAGAAGGAAATTGAAGCTCAGAAGAATCTCCAAAAACGTGTTTCAACCAGTAGTTGAAACTAGGTAGTATTCCCTTTTTTTCATAGCTTATTTGTTCAAACCCTAGGAATTAAGCCGATAGTTGTATTGAGACGATGCCAAGTTAAAGCATAGAATACTAATCATACACATTGATAAATAAATAAATAAAAGTTTTCAGTTTTAATAACGACAAAAGAGAACATGTGTATCGTTCTATGTAGGTAACATTTCAAAGAGTTCGGCGGCTACGTAAGGATAATCCAATAAGAAAAACATCATCCGACAAGTGTTGGTCTCTGCCGGCCAAACCTTCAACTCCTTACGCCTTGCGGATAAGGGAATGGCCTGAATGGAAGTGACCTCTGTCGAGCACAATTTCAACCAAATGTGGAGAGTGTGCGAGGCAAACTCAAAAAGAAAAAAAGAATAAATGGAATGAAGGGAAGGGTATTTATAGCTTGCATGCAATTCTTTTCTAATCTAAGAGAAGTAAGAAAACGTTTGAAGGTTTATGAAATTTCTGGTGTTATTCCAAAACCCTGATGCTCTGAGAGAAGGAATAAGTGTAAGAACGGTGGCTAAAATTGTGGCTACTGAGTGTTTTTTTCCTTCCAAGTATTTTAAAACAGTGTCTTGATCACTCGCATTTTTCCGAAAGATTTTTGTGAATTAAATATTTGGAGCTATTTTTATAAAATATATGTATAAGCTCTGCAATAGTTTTTAAACAATTAAACATGGATACCCAACATTTTCCGTGAAAATTACGAATACAGAAGCGATTATGGTACTTGGGACGAATCAGTGTCAGATTTAAGCCCCTTTATGAGACTGGCAAGTCATACTGACATTTTCTTCGACAGTATATATTCAATTTATGCTTCATAATTTCACCTGTAAATATTTATTATATTGTTATGATATCATACCTCGTTCCTTGCCATTTTTCTATTCACCCACTGGTGACCTCAGTGACTGTGCTTTCCATTGTACTTTGTCTATTAACAGCTTATAAAAAAACACTTTAAGGATTCGTCAATCAGGCAATGGGAGAGAAACAAATGCTTAATATTACCTATATCAATAGGATAAATAAATAGTCATTAAGAAGTTAATAGGAAGATAAACTAGTGTCCTGCCGACCGGGTTAGCCTGGGGGGTTGGTAGCAAACTCGCCGTTTACCCAAAGGTCGCGAGTTCGAGTCCTGCCTAGGGCATGGGTATTGTGTTTGTCCATTAGGGTTTTTTCTACGACTTGAAGAGGTGCGAAATGACCATAGCCGTCGAAGCACCATATAAAGCGAAAATACTACTAGTGTCCTTTAATTTTAATAAGAGAACACCAACTTCATTTCGATGTATAGTTTACTGTAGACGAACATATACACACACTCATACACTCCTAATACACACATACAGTCGTAATTTTATTCATTCTTCTTTATGCGGGGATTTCATGGAAAAATATTATATACCACGATTATGTTTTAATTACTTACTTCAACCATTTCCTTATTCACATTTGAAAATGTAGTCCCCATGAATTTACTTTGAAATAAAAATTCTGATCACTGCATTCTTCATCGCACAAAACTGTGTCCATTGTTGTTCAAATTAATACCAAACTTTATGATCTTTACCGTCGCCAAGATATATTTCGTACTTTCCAAATAATGAATTATAAGTACTCGCTTCAGTCCGAGCCACAGTGAGTACCGGACAGAGCTGTGGTGTGTATTTAAAGGTTTTCCTTTTTCGTTAAATACTCTTTAGGTTCTACTTCTGTCGGTGGTACATTTGAATGATCACGGATTATTAAACAATGTTTTAAACAACCAAGAGGAAACAAGAAATATGATAAAAGTTAATTGCATTTGCCCTCAAGTGATATTTACCAATTATTGATTTAAAAATTTAAGTAAAAATCCTTAAATATCCATGCGATTAGAATATAAATTCGTAAATAATGAGGTTGAGGGTTAAGCATTTTAAGTAGAAAACGAGGGTTTATTTGCTGTATGTTTAGTTAATTACTTTTAATTAACATAAAACTCGTGAAGTGTTATTATAATTTTGAAAAGATCATATTTAATATTATCTAAGAAAATATAACCTTATGAAAAGGAAATTATTTCATCAAATGGAATTGGGGACATTTGTATTATCTCAGATACTAAGATATTCGGATAGAGCGGCATAAATTTACAAGAATTCAAATTTTGGAAGGAGAAACTCTCTTGTACAAAGAATATATGGTATTTTTCAGAAATTATTATTTCATTGAGAAATTTCAGAGTTTAAATTCTCGAGAAGAGATTTCATGGACTATATTTTATATAATTACATGGAATATAATTACATTTTTTTAAACTAAGCTCACTGAAATCAATCTACTTATTCTTGTACTTCACTCAATCAAAATTTCTCTATAACTCATACATCCGACGCCTTAAATTTTTAGTTACTAGTTCTTTTGAAGGTATTCATTTTCTAGTGATAACCTTTGTGATTTCAAAAAGATGATTTCCGTGAGTTTGAATGAAAGGCAGCAGGCAGCTCTATCAAACAATGCTATAATCAATGGCCACTGGTGATGTCTTATTAGAATACTGATAAAGAAAACAATAATGTCTAAGAATCCCCCTTAAAAATGTTCTTGATGAGCGGTTAACAGGGACAGATCTAATATTTATATAATTTATTTTTAAAAATAATATTTGATGGCCTGCGGCTTCATGCTTTTTTCCCACTCCATACGAGAGATGATTAGTATCCTTTGTCTCGTAATGAATAAAACAAAAACTTGCAAGTCGATTCAAGAGAAAAAGTATTCCGTCTTGGCCAAGAACTTCCGTGATATGACTTTTAATCAAGTTCCGGAATTAAAATACACTTCTACAGCGAAGAATAGTTATTTAGCGAAAGCCCTTGGTGCTGATGATGCCAAAGGAATCTCACGACGAGCCAAATTTTGGCAGGCACGTACGTATCACTCTGCGGTCAAAAGAGCAGAAAAGAAAAAGTGAAACTTATTTTTTGGATGGCCATAAGAAAGCTAAAACCAAAAATTTTTTGTCCTTACCAACTTAATTATTTCCTCTAGTAGCCAGAAAACTTTCTACAAAGGGATATCAACAGTTGTTTCGAAGAAATAAACGACAAATAGCTATTTTGTCTATCTTATCATGGTGTTTCCTAATAGATTATTCTTCCAAAATGGTTCCACTTGGAAATATAGCAGTTTGTAGGCAGAGCAGTACGCCAAGGAAATTTTAATCGTCCCAATAGAATCTTTATTTTGTGATTCCTTTATTTAACGGCGTCCGTTATGGTTATCTATGAATCCGCTTCAATCCTTACACCGTAGACAATTTGTAAGCATTGTTTAATGCACCTTGTGAAAAGATATACCACTTATTTTGTTGTGTATATATTACGTCTATATCCCGGGAAATAAGATAATATTAATCAGGAAAGACTCCTAAGAGTGCTTATTTTAATTTAAATGAGGTTTTTGACTAAAAGATTTCTGATTTGCAAGTACAATGCGTTTAATAAACAAATAAATTTATTTGTTAGGCGCTAATAACGACTTCCTTCTAGATACGTTATTTACGAAACGCAGGTTATTTTCGTAAACTGCCTAATGTGTCTCTGGGTAAAATTATATTTACATTAGTGACGGCGAATAAAGTCAGAAAACCTCTTAAATCACTTTCGGAAATAATTTGTAAATAAGTATGTGAATACTTCGGGGATGGCATTTTTACTTTTGGTTTTTCCATAAACCAAGAGTTAAAACATGAAATAGAGAAAACTAACAAGGAATTGATTCCTACGTTGAAGAACAGGGACTACTCTCTCTCTCTAAAAAAAGAAACTCACAGAAGCAGTTTTCAAAGTAGTCTATCCTTGTGAAGATTCATGAAGCCATATATCAATCGCTTGCCGTCTCTCTTTAATCCTATTGGGATTTTTTGATTGGAGTTGGACTCCGGAACATTTAGCTCGACAGGTTCATTCCAAATTTAAAACCCTTGATATTGCTGGAAAAGAACCACATCCTGAATAACATAAGAGTAAATATGACTAAAATATCTTATTGAAAAATAGAACTTTCTTTTTTCTGATTACATTAATTAATGTATGTATCAATTTTTTTAATTAACTGAAACTACTACTGGATTTTAAAACATTTGTCTAATTTTATTTTTTGCTGTTAAATATGGATATGTATATATATATATCGTATGTGTTACTTCTCGGCCACAGAAAGATATGTGATTTTGTTGTCTCGAGGGATTTGGCCAATTACAACTACAATTATTCC
>WURS02075030.1:0-10334 GCA_011762765.2 Rhinocypha anisoptera | reverse complement strand
CGTCGGATTTTCTGCGAAATCCCTGCCCGCCCACCCGGAGCGAAGCGTCTACGGGTCTATTATTGTTTTTAATGGCTACTGTCCTTGAGCAGGGATCACCTGTGCTCAACACGTTAAGGCGCAACGTGAGACCCCTCAGATTAATTCTTATTGATAAATCGGTGTTTTACCGATGGATGGCTAATTAATCCGTAAAGGTAAAAAATTCTAATTTAAATATATCGGGATAATATCGTATTTAAAAAATTCAAAATAAAAATATCATCTAAAAAGTTAGTTTTTCAGGAATTAATTAAAATATTTGACAACTGACCCATGGTACAGTGAACGCGCGACCTACGAAATGCTAAGCACCTGATAGTGTAATTGCACTGAGTAAAACTCCCATCTTGATCAAGTAACATGTTCTTCTTATAGCAGTAGGGTTGGCTCATGTTTAGGAAATACCGTGATCATTGCATAGTATCTTATTCCCATCCACAATACACATATTTGGATAATTATATTAGTGAGGCAAAGGAACTACATGGGTATGAGGAAGAGTTTGAATGTAATCTACTCGAAGGGTGAAGAAAAGGAACACAGTTTTATTTTCTCAAACACATACGTAATCTGTTTGTTAGTACACACCATACAGTTTTCAGAGGCTTATAATATTTGTCACTAAGCAAGATGTACCTATCTATTCTCTAGAACGAATGAAAAATAAAAAATTAAGATAAATTAAATTAGCAAGCAAATGCCCACACTCAAGAACCCCCATGAACTAAAACATTTAACAAATGATCAGTAATTCGATTCGGTCTTTGGTGCATATATTTTAAAAAGTCTATAGTGTGAACCCAATAATAAACCCCTATGATATTGGAATGAGTTTACCATACCTTCGAGTTTCGCGGAATCCAATAACTCCGCGGAATTTAAACTAACTAGATTATGCAACGTATCAGTTTTCTGTAAAAAGGTCGAACGATTACGCATAGACCACAGTTTTAATTATGGAAACTATTTCTTTAACATTCCGATTCCTAGGAAGCTGCGTGGCCGAACGAGACATCAAGCCTCGGCATGAAGCCGCTACCGAAGGAGTAATCTTAGATTCAACGGGGTTGCCCGCCCCTCATAAAAAAGCTCTACGTTTGAACAATCGAATCTCCAAGTACCATTTTACTAATAGTATAAGGGTGAAAAATTTACCTTCTGCCTTTTGATTCATACTCAGACGTAAAAATAGAACGAAACAACTATCTCAGTTAACCCCTGCGTCAACTGCTTGGATGAAAATACCCTCGAAATGAAATTCTACAAATTCTTATCGTCTATTCTTTTATCGCCATAATGGAATCATTAATAGCCGAGAGGTGACAACTGACAATACCTCATAAATGATCGTTCAGACGAATACGAGTGTCCAATAAACCTAGCTTGCATATAAATTTCGAGGGAAAGTATTCCACACGGAATACTTTCCCACGGGAGTCTTTCCTCAGATGGTCGCTGGACCCTGCCTTTCTCGATACAATGACTTTCCTTGATAGACTTCGTGACACAACCAAGATTGAGCGCAAAAAGCCTTAATTCACTCCGAAGCAATCTGTAATAATTAATACACTTATCTATTATTCTTTTGACAAATTTTTCTTAATTAATTAGAAAACAAGAGGCATCAATACTGAAAATAACATGTTTCAAATCTTTTATCTTTCCGCGGACAATACTTGATAGCATCTGCTAGAAAACTGATTTCATTATTAATATAATCTAAGTGTCCCCAGGATAATAATTTATTTCACCCTGAATCTACTTAACTCATCTCTGTGTTCTCATCTCACTCCGTACATCGCCTGGTGCAGGCAGATGGGATATTAGCAATAGCGGCATATTTTCGTGATAGGTAAGTGACAACCTAACTAAAATTTAATTTTCTATTGTACATTTTGATTCTGCAATGATAATAGTAGTTACCTACATTTTACATAACTATGATATTAAATTTTGTGCCAGGACTTAGGTTTGTTCAATAATTGCTTACAAAATCTCAAAAAAGAATTGTCAATAAAATATATAGCAACTGAAATTTTTAATGGATTATATTACATTATTTTTTACTTTATACTATATTTTATACTATATTATTAATTGATTATATTACTTTACTTTTTCTTTATATTATTTTATTTTTAATGGATGCATTACTCTGAATGCATGATATTTCAGCTAGCATTTTTTGTATGTGTCTTTCGGCACCAAATTGTGGGCGGTGGATGTTAATTCTGAACATTTAAATAAAGAAATTATTATTATTCTTATTTTGGTAAATTTCTGTGTGAAATATGGCTGATAACACGCGCCACCTGTCGGTATAAAATTCACGATGCAATGCGGCACGCGTTACATGTCTACGACACAAGGATCACGACCGAACCCAAACCGAACTTCTCGTTTACCAATCACGCAGTCCGTACGACGAAAAAAAAACCAAATCGTTCTGTCGTAACGCAGCAAAATAATGCTTAAATCATTGACTAATACTTATGCAAATATACCGTCGGTTTGTCTTTCGCTCGAGGAAAAATATATGTCGCGAGCGATGAATTCCATTTTACTCTAAACTCTGCGCCTTTTATCCCTTTCCCATTTCGGAGCATGACAGAACCTTCTAAGCCCGGACCCCGTGCATTTTTTTTTCCTCAGAAGTGACCCCCCACGCTGTCTTTTCTACCCCACCCCCCACATTCCCACCATCATGCACCATCCACGTCACACGTCACCAGTAGGAAGAAGATTCATTGGACTGCCCGCACCGCACATCACAGCATCATGATCGTATTCGGATCTGTAGCTCGCTTCGAAAACTTCCATGCTTGCTAACGTGCTTCGACGCCGGCGAACGTACATTCAATCAAAGATTAGATATCTTTTTGCCATTCAAAACTAATGCAGATTATAGAGGAGAGGATTTAGTCTCGCGGATATGCGACCTAGGCAGGCCGTCTTTTTGCATCACTCTTCATCCTTCGATCTCATTCAAAGCGACGCGTTGCTAATGGAAGCGATTCCACCCGAGGAAGCCTCGCTCCCGAGTATCGCATCCGATTTCCGAATCAGAAGCGAATATTATTCTCGAATTAATTACTTTTGCTGGCACAGAGGGCGCAACAACACGTTCCCGAGGGAAAAAAAGTTGGTTTTACAGAATCTATGAATAAATATATCTCCTCATATAAATGTACCTGAGGGGGTGGAATCTATGGAACCTGTCATTAGAGTAACGGTGAAACGGAGCTTAATCAAACGTTTATTTAATATTACCTTAATGCGGCATATGGAAACCGTATATTTATTTTAAAAATGTAATATTAAAACCAATTGGAAGCCTTACCTCTCCAATGAACCTTATGGTATTAATCATGGTAAAATTATTCCTTGAGATCTTTTACCTCCAGTTTTATCCATGTTTCAAGGACGGTTTTTATTAAAGACCCCAACGCATTGTGTTCAATTTCATTAAACAAAATATCAGGTCTAATCATAGTGATCACAGCAAAATTATGGATTCAAATAGCCTCATAGCAACCTCTCTGCCACACATATTGGTTACAAATGTAACTAAGCTAGTCATTAGTTTTCGTCATTAATGCTTGAATACTTCTTGAATATAATGGTTTCCTGCTTCTTTATTGTTTGTATGTATGTATGTATATATATGTAAATCCAATATACAATACAATACCAAACAATATACAATATGTAAATATATATATATCTATGAGCATGTTGTTTACTCCCTCACCCAATAGTATTTAATTCTTGGCACAGTGAGGAAAAGGAGAGGTTTTTTACTAAAGTCTGACCTCTTCGGCAAATGTCACTGGATTCTTAATCTGTGACTACGGGATCACACAGGATCTGTATACCTTTAATCGTAAAATAATGAATTACGGTAAACAATAAAAAGATAAAATCGATGAGGAAAGGAGAGGAAGACATTTGGCTGAATGAGGAAGGAAGGAACATGTGCTATACTTCACTCACATTTGGGAAGATTGATGACTTGCAACTTGAGCTCTAAATAATTAATTGAAAGTCCTTGTGGGAAGAGAGCTTTTACGCAGGAATAAAAGGCTTACAATGAGATTTACAATAATTCTTTTGTGCGGAGTGTAGCCATAGTTGGATCTAAGACCTGGACAATCAGAAGAAAGAGATAAAAAATAGTTGAAAGAGTCTTTCGAATTTTGTATGTTGGGAAGGAGGGAGAGAAAGAGAGAGTGAGTGAAATGGGCAGACAGAGTGGAATTGCGGAATGACTGAGAATATATATATAAAATATATAATGAGGAAAAATATGCATTCAACGACTGAGCAGAAAGTATGGTCCTTCAAACAACTGGCCTCACTCTAACTACGGTCAAGGCGAAAATTCGTAGTTCTGTTGAGATGAAAAGAAAAGATAAATATATGGAGCACTATCGTGTGCCCGTGATAAGTTGACACTAGATGAAGCCAGGCAAGACGATGGACCCTTTGTGGATAGTAGCATCCACGGAGAGTGGCCTCCTCCTCCAAGGTACCAATTACACCAATGGTAGTAAACAATAAGGAGCAAATCGCCAAATGTTATGACTTCACTTTTAAGTTAGCCAGAATTTTTTAAGTCAACATTTTCAATGCAATATATTTTTCAACCGCAGTCGAAATGTGATGCGACAATATTTCCTCGACGTTTTCTTTTTTAGGCCCCTCTATCTTTCCATTTCTTAGGGTTTAAATTTTTCCCGGAATAAGTGATCGCGCAGTCGTTTCCGTCCAGAAAGAGTGGGACAGTGCATGACGAGTCGACACGAAAAACAGGGGAAATGGCGAAGAGTTCCAGGTATTTTTAAGGGACAGATTCTCAGAGTGGGTCAGCCGTGGAAGGAGCGTAGAAGAAATATGGCAATCGTTTAAGGATACAGTGCTTCAAGGACAAGAGAGTTTTGTCCCAAAGAAAATTTTAAAAGAAAACACCGATCCTGAATACTACAACAGAACTATGAGGAAGTTAAAAAGCAGAGTACGAAAGGTACGTACAAAAAGGAATTCCGGTGTGGAAATGGTACAAAGATATAGAGTACTAGTTCGGAAACAGTGAAAAGAAAAAGAGCGAAGGAAAAATACTTATTAATACTGATTACGAAAGATATTGCCAATGAATTCTACAAATAACTTAGAAGGAGGAAGGAGAATAGAAAACACGTAGCGATGTTAAATTTATTTACCGACAATGAAAGCATAGCTAATGCATTCAACGAGTGTTTCTCTGGTTTATTTAAGGGCCGAGTTAGAAATGCGATGAATGTAATAAACTCCGACAATCATGGACTATTAGAGAACCATTTTAACTACAAT
The DNA here is from genome assembly GCA_011762765.2 of Rhinocypha anisoptera. Lineage (NCBI taxonomy): Eukaryota > Metazoa > Arthropoda > Insecta > Odonata > Chlorocyphidae > Rhinocypha > Rhinocypha anisoptera. Next base: position 4,943 of record WURS02075030.1, on the reverse strand, counting down.
GTACCAGAGAATATTTTTAATAGATATTGCAGTATCCCTATTCCATAAAGTTGAAAAAACAATAGTATGAAAAGTCGCAAAATACAATAGAAGAAATAGAAATAAAAATAATTTGGAATATGAAACAGGTTCACATTGTCACCATAGTAATTTTAGCAACAGGGATAGTACCCAAGCAAATTTATGACAGCTTCAAAACACTCCATCTTAACCATAACACATAGTATATTAAGATTTACAAAAGACAATGGTCATATCAACATGCCACATCACTAGAAAGTTCTTCAATTTAGCACAACAGTAAAGAGTCACTTTGGTGAATGCCTTTGCTCTTTACTTAAAACTCCATATTAAGTGAAGCGAAAGAAAGAAATAATAATTATTATATTATCTGAAAATGGTACCATGGAGTTCAAATTTTTCATCAGTGGAACTATTTATCAGAACCGCAATACTCTGGCGGTTGGTTTTATACATGTAATAATTATGTTATATATATTTATAATACAGAATCACAGTTTCATCAGCCATAGTTCCATCAACGGTAAACATAAAACACATAATTTTCCGTGTACAATATCATTGAAAGTTCCACTGAAGGTCCGGGGACACTGGCTCACTAACCTTGATCAAAACACAAGCAATTTTTAGCTTATGCGCAATAAATACCCACAAAAATTTTATTAGGCCAAAAAATTCATTCTCATTAGAATTGATAGGATTTTTATCTTCGATATGGTTTCTGTAACAACCGAATGAAATGCTACGAAAGAATAGTTTTTTATCGCAATGCTCTCATTTTAATTTTATAGCTGTAACTCCTCAACTAAGCGTAACGAATTACTGAATCTATTCCGCATTTCCGCTATTGATAACGCTGATATTAATCAAACATAAGACATGGGCGACTCTTAATAAAATTTCTGTGGGTTAACGTATTGTCGGAATAAAATAAGCGATCGCAAGTGTCATTTGAAGAAGTGGTGGTAATGAAAAACAAAATACATAAATGCTCTGATGGATGGTAACCAAGTGGAAACAGACGTTTGACTCATCTTACCAGTCCCATTTATTGAAATGTTAGCAGGGAGAATAAGCTCAAGATTCAACGGAGAGAAAACGCTCAAGAGTTACAGTGGTATCCAAAGTATTCACCGCCAACTTCGACGCGCAAGACTTCGTAAACACAAAAGGGTGATAATACATGGAAGGGAATTAGTCCTCTATAAGCGAAGATCCCATTTCACACTGTCGGAACTAACACAAATAAAATGTCTGTTACCTTCTCCCACTAGAATTACAATAATGACGTGCAATTCGCAACTACAACACTAGATGGCACCGCAAAGCGTGATGTTTATGGAAACACATATCACAGAAGTGTGTTTGCTGAAATGGTATGATGTCGTTAATAATTAGTACGCCAAATATTCTTATTTTCACATTTGTATACTTCATTTGAATAATAATGTGTAGTGATTCGAACACAGCTAATGAATACATCTATAAATAAAGCCTCAAAATAAACAAGGACAACGTAAAATTTTCTAGGTGACAAGAGTCCACCGCAATTACATAAAATAACAAAACTGGATTAAAACTAACCTAAATGTCACGAGGAATCATAAAGTTAATTAGATTAAGCTGGATAATTTATTTCTGACACTAAGACAAAAATAATTTCTTCGAAACTTTTCGAAGTATGGAACTTGTGATTACTTAATAAAAGTGGGTGCAATAAATCTATCTATAACATAGATATCTCGAAAAACGGTGTGACATAAACAAGTAAGAATTTCACGAAGCTCAAAAAAAATAAATCGATAATATTTCATCCAAATGTTAACTCTTTAATGGATACTATGATAAAATTAACCCCCGTCAGAATATAATTTTTCCGAAGATTGGATTATGGAATTGAGAGAAATCCGCAATTTCCTATCGCCTGTCGAATATCGTGTGTGTGAAATAACTGAGCTGTTAAAGACTAAATATCGAGCGACCTTTTCACTAGCGATCCATGCTATCCTCTAATGGCCGCTAAACCAACCATTACCTGCAAACTGTTTATAAGCAGTACTTTTTATATCTACGCTGTAACACCGTTCTAATGGATGAACCTCATACGAATTCTATAACGATCGCTCAGCAATCCTGAAGCAGATTCCGGCGGTTCAGAGACCATTTAGCTTCTTCGCCTCACGGGTGCTTTCCTACGCAACTAATTGAAAGGAAGGCATGTGACTCTCTCACCTTTCTCGACTAAACACTTGAGATACTAAGAGGTTCAATTGTACGCCACTGCAAAAATTCATCGCCTTACGCACGAAAAAGTTAATGCTAGCCTTGGTTTTCTCATGTTACATTTACATCGCTACACCAATAGTAGAGTTTTTGATTAAATAAAATGAATTCTACGTGAGCGGAACTTCAACTCACGGTGAAATTAAGACTGTGGGAGGAAGAAAAGCGACGCTTTCATTCATTCTCCGCCCCCTCTACGCGTCGGTGTGGTGAGGAGAGAATGGATTTCATCCCTTATAACCTGGTCACTTTCACCTTCTTTCTCTTTCCACCAGAGTGCGGGATTCTTCTCGACTGCTGGTCATCTCATCTCTGGCCCTCTCTACACATCCGAAAGCCTCCTGGAGAAAGAGGGGAGGGATGGTCAAGGAGGACTCCCTTCCCCTTCAACGGTGGCCAGAGGGGAGAGGGAGTCGCCCAAGAGTAGCGGAAGGTCAGCAGCCGCCATCTGTTGACGAGAGTTGGGAACCTTTTCGAGTTGCAGCCTCCTGGGCACTGAGAGTTGCGAGACACCTAGCCGGGAAAAAAAATGTTTTGAAGAATTAATTGTTGGGCGCGGTTATTTTTTCAAAAGTGTAAGTTGCGAACGAGAAAATGAATTATTTCATCATTTCATAATACAGCCACATTCTCGGAATCTGTAAAACCTGTGAAGATTTGTCGATGAAACATCCCTTAGATTCTTTCAGCAGAAACATACATAGCATTTCGTAAGACCCCTAAAGGCGAACATAATTATGACATTGATGATCTTGGTGATACAGGTCATTATAATAACCCTGACTTTAGTACTTAGCTCCGCAGAATTTGGGTATAGAAGAGAACAACGGGTACAATCGCAATCACAGGAAATAATAAAAATCGATGTAGCATCCAACAAAAATCAAGGAGTCTCCTGCATACATTGTCCTCGTTTAATATATATATATATGTGTGTGTGTGTGTGGGTGTGTGTGTGGATTATAATATGTTATTATTCATGTTAACGATATATCAACTACATATTTATAAGTATATTTGCAAATGGAAACTGTTTTCATACTCAAAAATATATTTCCATTAATATCACTCCATTTTCAAAAAATCTTCTTTCAAACCCCCTTTTATTTATAAGAAGGCAAGAAATTATTCTACTCCAGTATAAACAGTCCTTATGGAAAATTATGTTAATCTATTTCTGTCAATTGACCTAATTTTCTCAGCCCTCTCCGGTCAGGTTAAAGTTACTTTTTCCTCGGAAACGCCTTTCTACGGAACTGTGGTCCTGCGGCATGAAAGAATCATGCCATTTTACATTAGAGACATTGGTTTTGACGGAAGCGAGGCCTCTTGAGGCGAAAGATAAGAGCATGATGAAATAACGGTTAGAGGGTGTCACGTAATCCAGAGTAAAGAAAAACGCCGGATGGATTAACCTGGGAGTAGCGTGTTACCCGGCTAACCCTAAGGTCGCGGGTTTGAGTCCCGCCCAGCTCATGGGTGTTGTGTTTGTACAATAAGGTTTCTTATATGATTTGAAGACTTGCGAAGTAACCATAGCCGTCGAAGCACCCTATAAACAAAATACAATACCCCTAAAAACAATACTACTGATTAAAGAAAAAAACATTGTATTCAAATCCTTAGGTTTGGTAGGTTATAGATGTGCTCACCAACATCATGAGATAGTTCACACATCAGGGTAATAAAGTGGTCCAGATCCTATCCCTACGATTGCCGCCTTCCGGTTTCCGATGAAGTACTGGCGTGCCCAGGTAATCACTTTTAACTTTGGATCAGCTGGAGGGATGCCCACCGAGACTTGAACCTGGGTCCCCCGATCAGTATCCAAGCGTTCTATCCTCTTCTCTACTGTGACTCCACTATCAGGATTGGGATCGGTAAAATATATGACTCCATATTCACATTATCAGAAAATTTAACGGGCTTAAATACTTCTACTAAACCAGGTGAAAGAGAAGGGATTTTTCTTTTTACGCTTTGACTTTCGCCGTAGACTTGCGCTCTTTTTCCTCTTCTTCTACAAGTTAATATTATATTGACTCTGACAAACACCACACATATAAATACATATAATTACTCAGATGATGAGCCGTGTTCCTATCTATTAAAGACCTGAGGGCGATGCTCTAGTAATATGATGGGTTTAAAGACGTCGTAAATTCGAAATAATCTCTAAATGGCATCGAGGTTGGCATAAATAAGGTAGATGTATCAGAACCTTTTTCCACACAAATTCGCGAGGTTGGAATCAGCTAAAGTGTAGACTTTATAGGTCACAAACGTAGAAAAACATGCAAACAGCAACTGAAATAAAATGATCTGAGGCCATTGACTGTGGAGATTGGTGTGAGGAGAGGAGTGGATGCCGGATGGAGATTAGGGACGAAGATGGAGTGGTCGGCGGGATTAAAATAGGGGAGGCGGAAACGAAGCGTGGCTCTCGATCGGAAGTCTCCCACGCTCCTGATCGAGACTCGGAAGAGGCCGGGCGTGTGTGTGTGTGTGTGTAGGTTATTGGGTGAGGGACGATCCACTGGCCGTTAAGGACACTGGGTCGAAGTGGAACTCCCGAAATGGAAGCGGCGAGGAGAAGAGGGCGGGGCGGGAGGCTGAAAATGGAGATGTTGAGGAGGAAC
>WURS02075009.1:0-10335 GCA_011762765.2 Rhinocypha anisoptera | reverse complement strand
AATGTATGGTGGTGGCTCACCCCCTGCCACACGCCCTTGTGGCGGCTTGTAGGGTATTATGTAGATGTAGATGTATAATTGGGTCTCCACTCTGCCCTGCCAAGTTCTTTACTACTTATTATTCGCAGCTCCTCAAGAGCAAAATCGCAAGACCGTTTACAGAGAGTTTTCTTAATATTTTTATGACATCTTATCATTTCGCTGGCTGAGTGTTTTAGATTATGGCCCGTGACAACCTATTTTCGGATTACACTCGTTCATTTCATGGTTTTACTTCTACATCAGACGGTTATATTATTACGTTACGAAAATTATATAAAGACTAACCATTGAGCCTAAACTTATTCCATTGAAAGTTTAGTTTCGTTCTACTAGTTGAAACATTTCCTACCCTTCCTCCGTTCCCATCATTTAATACCTTACCTCCCGGTCTGAAGAACCTGATAGTGCTGACCAGACTTGAAACAACACCTTGAAAAAAAAACTTCCTCCTACCCTTCCATTTACATTCTTGTATACCCTTCCTCCCGGTCTGAAGAGCCCAACAGCTAAACCAGACTTGAAATAACATAAATAATAATAAAGAAATGATATGTCTCTCATCCACGGATCAGAATAAGAATACTTGATATGAGAGACAGTTGAGAGGCCTTAACTTTGTGGAATTATATCTGGACGAGGGGATAGAATAAAGACTTGGAAGTTCCACAGTATATATCATTTATTCTGACTAGTATCGCTAATATGATGATGATAATGCATTTAGAGAAACTAGTCGAATGAACTATATACCTACTGTGGAACTGCCAAGTATTCATTCTTTTTCCTCATTAAGAATACTTGGCCCATGTAACGAAAATAGAGGGTTTCAATATGAAGATGCAATGAGAATTTTTCGTCAATTTACTAGAAAAAAAAACAAACATTTTATTAGTGTTTACGATGAAGGACATCGTTTTCGGAAGTCGGATCGCCTGCGTGGATATGAGGGATCGTGCCCCTTGTGCATCTCTCCCTACACACGGTGTTTTTTTTCCTCTTCGAGAGGAAATCTGTTCAAATTTGAATTTTTTTCGTTGACGCATCGTCAAAATTCCATTTAAGGAAAATAATGCAACGTCTCTCAAAGACACGAAAACTTTACATTTATCCCGTGGCTTAATTTGGATCCCATTAAAATTCTAAGTAATGAATTTTTTATTCACGTGTGTACGAGTGCAAAACCTAATGGAAGCCGGTGCACAGCGATGGAGGGCGCATGAAACACCATACAAGCACTCGGAGGAGGGAACCCCGGGTATTGGGGTACCACGTATTTATTTGCTAGTCATGTCGTTGTAAAAATTTAATTTTTCTATGTTGAACCCTTAAATTCGTGTAACTGTTTTTTTCTATTTAAAAAATTAAATATTAACCACCAGGAAAATACTCACTTCTTCCTCTAACAATTTTGAGTTTTGGAGGAATCCGAGTAATCGATTGACCGCATATCAAGAAGATTAAGTGACGGCCAATAGGTTTTTTTGAAAACAGCGACCCACTCATCCATCGCTCTACCACATCGTATTTTTGCGTGGCGAAAACGTGGCGAAGACGAAGGGATTTGATGGTGAGGCTTTTAGACCTTGGTAAGGGGGGGAGGGAGGGAGGGGGAATAAGGGCTCGAATGTCTCAAATTTCGGGGCATTCTGCAATCGAGTTTCTCATCTGGAGGATCACCTAACACGGAGGAAATCGTAGAAAGTGAACATCTGATGGAGGGGGAGGCCGTCTGCCCGCGTGTCAATGACGTGACATCACATACGCAAAGGAGTTAACTATCCAGTCATGGTTCGTACCCTCAAGCCTCATTTCGTTTTGCTTGCTACGCGGATTCCTTTCTAGACATTAGAGATTGAATTTTCAGGTCGCAAGGGCAGTCGTATTTACTGCACGAAATTGATATAGGAAAATTGATCTTCCGTTGCGGTTTCGAAAGACTCTATCGAATCCCTTGACATTTTAAATCCCGTTTCAAATATCACATGCCGTGGCTTCGATCATAAACGACAAGTAATATTTTGAGTGCCTAGTCTTGAATAATCCCAGTGTAGAAAGAACTATATCCCCCTCATGTTGTCCGGAGAATGACCAAGACCTTACATTGCGGGAAGGTACGAAGTACTGTTACGTTTAAACGCATAATTTCTCGGGAAAGAAGAAGTTTTTTTTTCATTCGTCAAAATCATGATGGGTCATCATTCCGCGGATTGATTTGCTGCAGCACTCCAATCCACGCTGTCATCTGCCCATCTCTTCCAAGACCCTTGCTCTAACGATTTCCATCGCCCGGTTATCACAATATATCCTTGGCCTACCTCCACAGACCTTCTATTCCGTGGTTCCTAGCACAAGTCTTCCCAAAAATATGATTTTGCAACTTGCTCTCTGTACTTGTGTCTTCCGGAAGTCTCTCATCCCACCGACTCTTCTAACAATTTAACTCAGCACTATCCGGTTTGGTTTTTTTGGAAAGATTATTGCATTGTGGGTGATAACTGCCGGTACCCAGCGAGATAATCTAATGACTCATCAACAATATAAGGGGAAGGGAATTTTTCCCTGGGAGTCCCACCACGACAACGCATGTTTGACGTCGTCGAGTCGTGAGACTCCACACAGTCCGAGGGGAGACGTGCGGGTCAGTTCGTTCCTGCGGGTATCCGAATTCTTCTTCCTCTTCTTCTTTCCTTGGGCGGAGGAGAGCAACATTTTAGGCGGAGGACGGGAGGGGTTGAAAACGAAACAAGAAAAAAATAAAAGAAGAGGAACGTACCCCCCCATTTCTCAAATTGGCAAAGGATGGCGAAGGTGAGGTGGACAGAGAGGAAAACTAATCAGCTGGTCCGATGTCTCACGTCAGGCTTCGCCACCCCATGCGGGCTAGCGCTCTACGTTCGTGGCTTCAATGTCACAATGGATAAAGAGGAAAACTAATGACGAAGTGCTAGGAATTGTACAAGAGGAGGAGAGGCGATCGCTCCGTGAAATCCGAAGATGGCAGAAAAGGTTGATGAAAAGGGTCCTCTGAGGCAATGGGTAGTTGAAGGTTGTGATAGAGGGTAGAATGTTGGGTAAGCGAGTTAGAGATAGGAAGAGGATGGAATGATTTAGGATAGAATGGTGGGTGGTGGGAATATATGCAGATCGGAGAAGAATTATTTTAAGATGTAGAGAGGAAAAATCTTTTCTGATACTCATCGAAGAGCTACCCTTACCGGTAGATTACCCTTTATTCATATGTGTTTATTAATCATTGAATTCGATGGTGTTAGGCTCAACTTTATGGAACATCACAATTTTTTCAGTCTTCAGATTTTATTTAGTTAAGTAATCTCCCGCAAAATTATGTGAGAATATTTAAAGTAAGCCTTTTTTAGAGTGTTGAGGGATGAACAAATTAATACCTAACTTCTAGTCTTTTATCTTTTCTCTATTAAAATATCAAAGCGGCAATGAGGGGATCGCTAGGGATATATGTATATTGTATTGATTATTCTAGTCTGAGATGTCCCTTCTCTTGTCTGGTTCACTAAAACCCACGCGGAAGTTCGTCACGGATCCGTAAATGCCGGGTGTCCCCCCGTATGACCTCTGAAAATAAATTTCTAAGATACTACGTTGAACATCTCGTACATCATAACTTTGAAGTACCTCTCCCTGCATCCTTCTCTCTGTCTCTTCTTTGCGGACATCAGCTAAACCTTCTACCAGCAAGCTCCATTGCCCATTAAAAAAATTAAACTCTGAATTCTTTATAAGATTAACAGTTGCACGCTGGACGTGGTGGAAGGAATCCATAATGGATAAGAAAATGCACTTTTCCACAAAACTATTTAATGCGTACTACACAAGTTTCAACTTGCTAAGCCATCATCAAGTACAAGATACAACAAGGCACGAAACTCGTTCTTGTACCTGATGATGGCTTAGCAAGCTGAAACGCGCGTAGTACGCATTGAATAGTTTTGTGGAAAAGTGCATTTTTTTATTCATTCTATATTCTTTCCAACACCAGTTTTACAAACGCGTGGAACAATGTGTGATAAAGACACTGGAGGAAGTCACTTAAGATTCTATATTGTTCGGATGTCTCAGATTTGTCATGCCACCAACCCCAGAAATATATTTTTTTGGCAGAGAACCTCACCTTTACGGTGGGTATGTTCCAGTGCAAGAGTGGGCGATTCATACCTGAGGACGCAAAGGCGCATGCACCGGGGGAGGTCTAATCTTTCGGGACGCATGAGATTTCCTTCTCGTTTTTTCTCTCTCCCACCCTCTCCTACCCTCTCTCAGGCGTCCAGATCCGAAACCACGTACCTGTACTCACCGCGATACATGATCCTATCCCCGAACAATCAAAGCGTCCAAGGTGGAGGGAGGGAAGGCGGAGGAGTTGAGAGGGGTGTCGAGGCGTGGAAGGGGAGAAGGCTCCTCTCCTTAATTTCTTGCGGGGGGAGCGTAGGAAACTGGAGCTGGAAAACGGAGCCCGCGGGGGGAGGGAGGTAGTGAACCTGATCGCAAAGTGGGAGTAAGAGGCGGAACCAAGAGGAGAAAGGCGTTCTCGCCAATGGGGGGATATTTAAAGCAGGAGAAATGAAATACGAGGGAGATAATAAGGCATAGCATGCTGAGCGTAATAAAAAAAGAAAAACCTATTTCTCCCAATCACAAAACTATAATAGTAGTACCTCTCTCCTACGTGGCACATGGTAAAAATTTGAACCAATGGCATAAATTTAAATAGAAATTATTTTATAACAAAGTATAGTTTTAAGAAGTGTAAATTAGTGTTCGGAATAGCTACGTCCGCGCCAGGAAAACATTTTTTCTTCATCATGAGTTTTCAAATGCTCGATGGAACATTTAGAAAGTGCCATGCCATGATAACTGTCGCTCCGTATTGCTCCTTTCTGTTGAATATTTCTGAAAACATTAACGTTTGCCGGCCTCGGTGTAGCGTACTCGTCTGCCAACCCGGAGGAGGCGGGTTTAAATCCCGTTTAGATGGATTTTTCAATCTCCACCTAGGGCATGGATGTGTCTGTCTCGATTTTGTTATAATAGATGATATATTGTCCACCGCAATCGGTCTATTTGTGCTGTGTGTGGGCGATTGTAAAATAAACAAATAAATGAACTGAAGCTCTCAGAAAAGAGATTGAAGAATAGGTTACCTCTCACTTCACAACAAAGGAAAATTGCAAGTGGCTATAGGAACAAATATAAACTACGTATCATAACGGCGATGTTACCAAATTTTTGGTTTTAAATAATATCTCTGTAAAACGGTGAATTTAATGAGCATAATGGAGGCTAAGGATAATAAATTAAATGTTACTTTACAAAATAAGGCTAATTGAATGGCAATATTAATTGATCAATTACATACACCCCGGTCGTCATTTAATCAAATTTCTACACAAATCAATAGAAGTTTTTACGCTAAAATATATTTTGGTATCTCGTTATGTTTACGTCCATTCCTTTCCTGTCTCTCCTTTCGTTCCTTTACCCAGCCGTCAAATCGCAATCTTATCGCACGCTCTTAAAATTTTTTATTATATTCAGAGTACGCGCAATAAAAAGGTTTGATACAAACTTTCAATACATATTTTCTGTTCCTCGCGATTTTATAACAAGTCCCTACCCGCTCGCGACGGTCATATCCATTTCATTTGTTTTCACTTGAAGCGTATTCACTTTGTATTTTCGTACCAGAGGCGGAATGGTACAAACATCTATAAAGTTTCACTTCTGAAAAATATTGAAAAACATTCTCAAAATATTAATTTTCAAGAAACACGATGCATTCATCATGAAGTTGTAACAAAAATGTAGAGTTCCAATATTATCTGTGGACTGTCTTCTGGAATGTAGGTACTGGTTTAGATCAAGGCTAATTCTCTCGGGATGAAGAAATCAACAAATTCCATACACCCTGCCGTCGTAGAGTTAATACCAGGAATGACCATATTGAGCGTTGGACGGAAAGGAATAAATAACGCATTCAAGACTGGGTAATAAAAAGGAGAGCGGAACAACAAGGGAGAGAGAAAGAGATGCGGGAGGAGGAAACTCAAAAAAGGGAGTTGATAAAGAGAGAGAGAGAGGGAGAGAGAGAGCGAGAGAGATGGAGTAAGGAGAGGGAGGAAAAAAAAAAAGGAATAGGGCCAACTTAAATTTTCCAGAAATTGCTACATTGCAGGGGTTGTGACGGGAAACGGCGGGGAGGAACCAGATGGGGAGACTGTGCACAAGTGAGTCGGGAGAGATCGTATAAACAGAGCAGATAACGGAACTGAGCTGCACACAGACGCACACACACATAGCCCATGTGTTCCATGTAATATTCGAGGGCCGGTTTTATGATTTTCCGAGGCTGCATTCCCTCTCTCTCTCTCTCTTACGCGCATGCGTTTAAACGCAAAAAAATGTTCGTTACACATATATTTCTTTTATATATTTATACCATCTGTTTTACGTTGAAAGACATTCTCACGTGAAAAAGGGGGGGGGGGGGCCATTCGGGTTTTCGTGGGCGTGGGGAAACCCTGGAGTTTTTGGAGGATTTTTTTTTGGGGAGGAGAGGCACCCGGGCACTCGGCCGCCAATTTCCAAAGGATTTTTCATGGGGGCTTTATTTTTTTTTTAGGAATCGGCGTCGGGATAAATAACCGGCGTGTAAGGACGGGGATTTGTATTCCGAACATATTCCGCGAGCCGCCATTCTGTCCTTCAATCCCGCCGACATATCTACATCCCGGAGAAGGGAAGCCCAAGCCAGAGTGGGTCACATCCTTGTGTTTTATTCGGCGGCGGGAAACTGTAACATGTGTGGTGCGGTCCACCCGGGAATGTCTGCCCCTGTTTCGCACAGTGCATTGCCCATCCGGTATACAAGAAGTAATAGCGCGCACTACAAATGCCTAAAGAATTTCATTACGCGTGTGAGTTATCCTGTGGGAGTCCACGTACAATTCGAATGCAGTGGACCGAATAATCAAAGTAGAGAACTTCGAAAATCAGACGAAATCAGAAGTTTATGAATTGCACAAAGAGATACGTGGGAAATCTATATATTGACCAGCAGACCTAGTGTGTTCTTGCAGGCAGACACACTCTGGTGTTCTCTTGAGGCGAACTTTGTGTTTTTACTAGTGATTTGGACTAGTGGGAAATGTGTGTGAACGAGTGTGTTTCCCAATAATGAAAAAATGTAGTTTAGTTGTAATAGTTTTCTGAAACATATAAGTAAACAATTTGGAGTAAAAATATTCATATTTTTCATTTCTCATCATCAATTTTTCCTATTGAAAAAATAATAGCTCCAGGGGTCAAAGAAGTAACGCTACAATTTCCCGGTGCATTTTTACTTAGTACGACCATGATTTCACAACCGAGTTACATCATCAGTTCTATTTTCATCGGGTCTAAAAATTCACGTTGAAATAGCAGCGTTACTTTTTTACCCCCTGTATGATGGATTTCTATAAAGTTCTGCCTGAGATTGGGTCGTTAATCATGTATGACAGATGAATTATATGGAGATAATTCGTTAACCACATGAATTTTATCGATCGAAAATTTTATATTGTAACTAAATTTGCTCTAATATTACCAAGAGTTCAGGAAAAGGTTTCGGAAAATCATCAGGAAAACTGTCGACCTTGCATGCACATACTTTTATCATTGTAACGGAATGGAGAAAAAATAATTTTTCTTCTTAATAATTAACATGTTTACTTTTAATAAACACGTATTTTCCAGAACAATTGATTTATGTGAAAGCTACATAAAAAATTAACCACGATTAAGACTTTACTTGAGACGTGAAAGCAGAACAAGGAGCCAGAGTTCTTAGTTCCACATTTTGCACAACGTTTGAGTGCCATTATTCAAGAATTAAGCATAAACCAATCTCAATCCTGAACCCTGCTTACTCTGAAGTGCCGGAAGATGTTTGGAGATTTCGAAAAAAATTCTCATTTGTGAAAAGAGTATTACAGAGTCCTTAGTCTAAATATTACAGTCCTTAAGACATTTTGTTTTTTCACCCCTCTTAACTCTTGAAAATCCGTAGTCAATATTCTCACGGCTTTCTCCTGTCTTCATAATCCCTCCGAGACAATATTTAAAAATATTCTTAGCTCGTATTGATAGGACAATCGATTATAAATGGACACGCAAGACTTGGGGCGCTTTGAAAACGTATCGTGTGTCACGAACAGTCGCCCATAGCCACGGCTCAATAACTTGGCAACATAACTGACCAATCCCTGTCTCGAAGATCCTGATATATTTTAAGTCCTTCGGTAATATATTAATATTCAGCACAAAGTTTTGAATTCAATTGTGAAACATCGAATCTAATAGATCTACGAATGAAAATCTGACTTAGCTCTAAAATATATTCTATCACTTTCATCATGACATATCTCCTCTGATGCTTTATTGGAGAGTAAAAATTCATTAATCGGATAAATGTGAATGTCGAGGGGTCAAAAGCTGTCGCGTTTCCAACACCGAAGACTTAACTTCGAAACCACTATGCCCACGGTTCAGTTTGTCACGCAAACTTTCCGATTAAAAACCGAAGCCATTTATCATATTATATCTCTCATAATTAGATCGTTCATTGTGCCAAGAGATTAATTCATAAACTTATATAACCGGAAAACATTTCAATATCCTTTTTAAAGATTATATTTGATTTCAGATATACATTGAAAATATTAAGCCATACAGGAATAGCTTAGAAAATTAAATTGCAATTGGTATTCTAAAACAGAATACCTACATGCGTTAGTTTATTGATTATCATGTGCTGAAACCTATCCAGGTTAACTGAAATAATGGAGCAGTCAAAACTTTTTGTCCAAGTGACTTTTCGTCATCTCATACTAATCGGAGGATCGCCAAATGATTAGAGAATCATTAAAACGCGGCGTTAGTGTCTAGTTTCATTCTGACTAAATTTATTGACTAAAGAACTTCCATTTTTTAGAAGTAAATATTATGACAGGACAAACTAGAAATGTAAAAAAATCTCAGGTTTCCCAAACTGTTCGTTTTATCAGGCTAAAGAATATGGAATACGACTGTAGAATTCGATCTAATGTTTTCATATTATCGTTATAAATATTTCGTCTTTGGGGACGAATCATTTCCCATCGTCATCATATACCAAAACGTAAAAAATTATCAATGGATCTATCAAAAATTTCTGGTTAAAACTTTTATTTGACCACGAAAAAAGAGGGAACCCTTCATGAGAATTGGACTTGGACAGAATTTAAACAATTGGTTAATGAAAAAGTAGACTCTTGGAACTCCGAATGAAATAAATAGCTCCAAAAATATATTTCTATAAAGATTTTTTTTACTCACTTAGTGACGCACAATTACTGGATGAAAGTCTTACCACAAGATAAAAATTATATGGAAATAAAATTACTGAGAAAAATGACTGTTTTACTAAAAGAAGTTGGTAAGAGTGAAAAGAATAAAAGAGTTTAATTTAAGAGAGTGACGAGGAAGAGTATGGTAAATCTGAGTAAGAGAATATTATTTATTAGGCAAAGAAAAGAAAATAAGAATGAAGAATTTTTGTTTGGTATGTAACAGGGTATTGTGAGAAAATGCAAGGGAAATTTTCAAACATGAGCAAACATTGTCCCTGATATTTCCCATCCCAAAAGATAGAGAAATGAAGGAAATTCTGGGAGATTAAATTAATGCAATGAAAAAAAGCAAAAAATGCAAAAAATAGTGTACTCCTAGAGTACATAAATAGATAAACAATTTTAATACATAAGATACCCTAGGTCAGGGATGAAGAGCCTTATGGGTACTGATTGCCGGAGGCTATAAAAAATATAGAGAATATGCTTGCCATAGATGTCAATCCAAGTGAGATATCGATTGTCCTTGGCTACAAAAATACGTATTGAACGTTTTTTTAATAAGAAATATCTTTTAAATTGAATTCACGATTATTTTTTTCGGACTTTTCGAACTGAAAGAATAATGATGGATGAAGAGAGAACGAAATGTCATAGAATATCTATCTCTATAGGTCAGAAACAATTACACTTTTGTGAATAACATGAGATTATAATGAAATTGACGTGAACCAAAAAGCGCACCCTGAGGCATAACTGGTTTGTGATAGAGAATATAATACTCGTAGAACGAAAAATGCAGGGGAAAGCCCGAAATGTTAAACAGTAGTGAAACGTTAAGAAAAGAAATAAAAACGACTAATGAATTATTTCAAAAAGAAATTGGTAA
>WURS02074998.1:0-10335 GCA_011762765.2 Rhinocypha anisoptera | reverse complement strand
GTCCTGCACCCCCATACCCCGCCCCCCGCCCCCCCCCCCCCCTCCCCGCTACGCTCACCGCTTTTATAATCCCCCTTCCGCACTTCTCGAATCTTCGACCGGTTTGCGACTCTTCCACCCAATGGGATAACTCGACCGTTGGTTACAATGACATAAGTCCTATGAGTATGGAAAAAAAATCAAAAAACACATAGGAGAAGTGACCCTGGTCGGACCCTGGACACGTTCATTGTTTTGCGCTTAAAGTTATGGGAAAAATTGGTTTTTTAGCGTCTAGCGTTAGTTTCATTCACTTTTTTAAGATTTGAAAAACCTCTCCTCATCCCCCTCCTTTCTTTAAGTCCTTCCCCTTCTTTTATTATCGATAGAGATGGGCGATATCAAGTGTTGGATCGATTTTGACAAAATCGATTCCAATCGTATTGTGTTAATCGATTCTTCCAGAAAGTCAGATCACATAAATCGATTCGTATCACGCATTACGTGAATTGGATGAAAATCAGTTTTTTGGAGAAAATAAAAATCGAATCATGACCGTGTTCTAATTGTAATCGCGATTGAATCTTGCATTAGTGGGGCAGCTTCTCCATGAAACAGCTCCTTCGATAAGAATTTTAGCCAATCGTATCGCCACTTCCTCCTGGCTGCCAATATTTGAAGATGAATTGCATTCAAATCGGAATGGTATTCCAATCGAAATCGTGGCTGAAACGGAATCGATATTGATTCAAATCGTAAAGGAAATGAATCGGATCACAATAATCGATTCAAAATAATCGATTTCCAAGTAAATCGAATCGAAATTGCCCGTCTCTATTTCTCATCCGTTCTCGCAGTATTACGTAGCACATCACCCCTCCCCCATCCACTCTCCTCCATCTTTTGTTTATTCACATCCCTGTTGTGCTTCAACTTTCGATGGCCCCTTGACGTCGAAAACCGTTTCGTAAAAAAAATTAAACTCCCGTGTATTTTTTGTAAATAGTTTATAATTTTCAATGGTCATCAAATTATGGATTTGTGTCACCGTCGAATACAGGCACAATACCCTCGTCCTTATGAACGGCGTAAGAGGGAGCCTTTAAAACGTTCCCTTAAGATATCTTCGCGACCTGAAAGGAAATTCTCCATCCTTCGTACTCGTCCGCCCATACTCACCCTCTCTCTCCCTCTATCTCTCTCCCTCCCTCTCTCTTTCTTTCCCTCTCCAGGGGAGTCTCTCTCTCCCTCCCTCCCTCTCTCTCTTTTTCCCTCTCCAGGGGAGTCTCTCTCTTTCTCTCTTCCTTCGCCGGCGCGCCGCCTCGATTCTAAAATGGTTCCTTTCAGAGGAGCGGTTCCCGTCGCCTGATTTATGGGAACCGCTTGGATTGTGACCAAGGAAGATATTTTTTTTTATGGGTTTGCTCACATCGGTAAGCGGAACGGGTTTAAAGGTTTTTCTAAAGGTTTGCGATCGACTTCGTGTTATTTAGTTCGCCGTTTTTATTATTCAGTAGTAGGGCCCCCTTTGCCGAAGCAGTCTGTATACGGCATAGCCTCTCCTTCCTTTCTTTGTATTTTCTTGAGCCTGCGTAGAGTTGTTTGAGCAGATCACTGCTATGTAATGAAAGAACATGGAAAAGATTCCTTTTTGTAGGATGCACTTAGTTTCATCTATTTGCATAAATAACTATCATTCTGTTAATAACCTTATCTGTTATGAATTCAATGGTATCAGGCTAGACTTTACGGAATTTCATGATGAAAAAATACGACATAACTTTGTAAATCCACAAACTTTATTGAAACGACCGGTTTCTTCAATTGAAATAAAATTTAAGGACTTACAAAGTTGTGTGTGTATTTCTTCACCTTATTGGTTGACTTAGGCAAACTTATGAGAATACTTTTTTCTCTATTATACTTTTACAACCTATCATGATTTACGGTCTTTTACGTCTCTTTTACAAAAAACAGAAATTTTCATCTCATCATCCTCGAAAGGCATTTTCTGCTCCATTTGGCAGGTTTTCTCACGGGTTCCTCTTCCAATCATCCTTTCTGTTCTCCGTCAACCTCTTCGCATTCACATACTTTCCCCCCTAAATTCGGCATTTGCTTTCTTTTCCTTTCTCCCTTTCCTTTCAGCGTCACTTCCATCCCAGTTGTTGACCAACCATCTCTTCTCAGCGGATGCCCATTCCGGTTCTTTCTTCTACTAATAATTTTCATCAAGGACCTTTTCTCGCCCGCACTGCTCAACTCCCTTCTCTTCCCTAACCTTGCCTTTTCAACTCGCCCCCCTCCAGCCTTCTCTATGTCTATGTCTCCAGGGCCTCCAGTGTCTTCTTTTTTCTTGCTCCTCATACTCTTCAGCTCATATCGAAGTTTTAAATTAAAAGAGGGAGAGTGATTATCAAATTCTGTTCAAGTCTTCTGCATGTATATTTCGCACACCTGGGGTGGAGTATCAACTCATTTCCTCTGTTGTTTCACCACAAGTTGTATAGTCCGACCATTTTTAACTTTAAAAATTTTATCGGCAACCTTTTTTCAAAAATCGAACAAATTATAAAATAATTCGATAATTTTAGATTTGACGAAAGCGAATTAAAGTAAATTATCGACGTTACGAGTAACATCTCACTAAAGTAGCACTTAGTGACGGCATCTTTTGTGGTGATTTGTTGGTGATAAGGTCGTTTTAGGGTGTGGCTGCGATTAGAATCCTTTTATTCCTCCGAATATCTCAATGAGACATAGATGGCAACAATTAACAACAACATCGCCATATTTAGCCACAAATAAACTGAAAATTATCAACTTATACCTCTATATGGTAATTTCTTGCTGATTTGTCAAGACTGCTTTCAATGGACGACATTTCATGAGGTTCTCGCGGACTAGGAACAAGCTTCCATCATATTACAAACGTAAAGCTTATAGAAGTTTGAACTAAAGGAAACACAATATTCTCAGGGGGATTGATGAATACCACATTTGAAAAATGGCTGCGTGCAAAATCATGAATGAGATAAGAATGAGGGCGCATTCAAATCTTCCTTCAAATGCCCGGAGGTACGCATGTCGAAATGTCCCACTCTTTTCCCCCCTTGCCTCCTCATCTGTGCGTCATATTTTTCCATTCTTTTCCTCCTATTTACGTTGCGACCTCCCTCCTTCCGAGTCTTCCTCCCTCCTCTCCCTCACACCTCTTTTCCCTCTTCGCCCCTCTCCCCCCTCCCCTCCGTCCACGAGGTCGTGAGTGGGTGGAAGAGTGCCAGCACGGTGATGCAAGATAGTCTCGCGCGCGCGCGCGCAAACAGAGGAAATAACCTTTTGTCTCCCTTTTTTTCGCCGTCCCTTTTTTTTGTACACTCCTCCCTTTACTTTCCGGAGCGATTTTATCGATTTGGATTCATCGTCCACATATTTCATACAGTGCGGGTTTAACCGCGTGCCGAGATTATCGCGTGCGTCCGAAATTTACAGAAAAATTCGCTCGAGCTGGAAGACTCCTCCCGGAGTGATGTTCATGGTAGCCACAAAAATTTATGTTCAGCGATAAATTGAAAATTTTCAAAAAAGAAAGAGAGAGGCACGTACTTAACCTTCTAACTGTATTGGAACATATTTTTCGGTTCCTTTACACTGAAGCATCGGATGATTTCGCCATTTCGTGACCAATTTTTTCCATCAAGTGCGGCGCTAAAAATGGTCATCCTAGTTTTATTCTCCTGAAAACTGCTTCGCGATATATTCCATATACTATAACAGAGATTATTATGTGACTTTATTTTTGAGCTAGTTTTACGCAAGAATGTGGTATATAATTTTCATCTACGAATGAACGCACACGGGTGATCATACAACGTAAATAAAATCCCTACCCTTCTTACTCAATATTATGGGAGTAGGTATTTCGGTAGTATCTCACGGATACGATTTTATGCGTTTCCACGACGTTCATAATGTCGTAACCTTGAGAAATATTCACAGGGAAAAGGAATGAAACTTTGTCTGAATGAGTTTCATTATGCAGACAGATTACTTAGGCAATTCATTTTCTTAAAAATCAAGCGTGATTTCAATACAAAAGGGTCCATTGTTTTACCGTACCAGGTTTTGAAAAGCACGGCATGGATTTTGAACGGAAGAGTTTATCCAAATGCACACGCCTTAATTGCCTATTCCAAAGTAGGAAGGAAGGAGAACAGAGAGAGAGGGTAAAAATGAAAAGTTGAGAGAGCATAAGGGTTGCACGCTGTCTTAACTCGTCGTCTTTAGAGATGACTGCTCCCTTTCAAGCTACTTCCACATCGGGCCTCCCATTCCCCGCCGCAGGTTTCCCTTACCATTCCAACCCAGTTCCTGCCGCTCGCTCACCCGGACCACGAAGTAAGAAATGGGCGTGGCAACTTTTCGCTCTTTTACGGGGAAAACATGGGAGCTCTCATCCAAGATCGGTGGCAGATGCGTCTGTTATCCCATCAAAAATATCCGGGACAAGAAAAAGAAGGCAGTGTGACGGATCCCGATGTATTCAATGGCGTAGGAATCATTTACAAGTGATTCCTCTTCGGTTCGTCACGCAGTCACGTTGCCCTCGCCCTCACAATGCACGTCACAAAGCGTAAGAGGTGAAATGATCTCAAGGGTTAAAGATTATGGAAGAAAGTGTGTCTGGCAATGAAAAAGAGGCATTTTTATGAAAAATTATGCACGTACTATATATATTCTTACCCCGAAATAGCCAAAGGAACCAACCGAACTCTTTTAAATCGAATCAAAGAATTATCTCAATCAATCAAATATGTGCCTGATAAAACGGTGAAATTACCTATAGGACCTATAGGACGAGCAAAAAGACTACTATTTCTGGTCATTAGTCTAAAAACGCGTGAAAATCACACGTGACTTATATTTTATGGCCAAATACCGTGAGTGCGTAGCATAAAGTACACAAATATATGTTCCATGGGACTGTTAAGAAAACAATTAATTTCTTGAGAAATGTTGACCCAGTCACAGCAACACGTTTCATCCATCCATACAAATCATAAATCAATGCATCCAACATAGGCACACAGTGTATATAAATTAGCGTTTATGGACACATTCATATGATATTGAATATTTTGGATCGATTGGGAAAAGGGAGTATTTTTAGAACTAAAAACTATAACTTACGTTCAAAAGCATAAAATAAGAGTTCATGAAAAGTAGGTATATTACTTCTTAAACTTAGTAAATTTTTTGGAGAATATCATTCTACTCACCTCGATCGTCTAGTAGTTGGATCTTTCATTACCATCACCTCCGTTATATCCCCATATTTGGCGAAGTATTCTCTGAGACTCTCTGAAAAGTATAAATAAATCACAATATAAGATTTTAAGTGTAAAAAGTTGTTCATTTTAAACTTAATCAAAAGATTATTAAAGGGAAATATTTTCCCAATTGGAAACAGTGATTTAAAACATCATTTTAAATCCACTTCTTTCTCCATTTACCGATGACATGACCAAGGAGTAGCCATATGTCTCTAGGAGTTGAAGAAGAATGGTTTTAAACAAGAGACGCATGGATATAAAACATATATCTTCGTGAGAACAATTGTTGCATTACTGATGATGGAAAATGACAATTTAAAAAGATATTAACTTTTAGAACACCAAGCAATGATGTGCAACATTTTAATTCGTTTATAGCTATGTGACCACTACAAGAAACTGATAAAATTAATTGCAGTGACAACTGCAGTCCTTAATTTGAATCTACAGTCCTCAAATTAAAAAAAATAAAACTACAAAAATAGATCATAACCTCCAAATATAAACTTCAATTTTTTAATATTATTTTTATCTTCTTGTGAGAGTAACATAAGGTGTTGTGATAAAGAGAAATTATCTCAGGATAAATTAGAATTTCCCTGCCTTAAATAACATCCGTACAGCATAGTGAATGAATGAAACACGGTACATGTGCAAATTGATTGGAGAACAGAAAAAACCTAACAAAGGACTGATATAAATGAACCAAAACTAAAGTGATTTTAATTTACTGAAACTAGAGCTCGCAAGGCACTGAATACTTTTATAATTCCTTACGAAACACTGAATCCATGATCATGCGTCTCGTATCGCACTCCTTCAACCGTTAACTAAGACCTAATTAACAGAAAGAAAGCCAATTAAAATGAGCTTAAAAGTTACCCAGAAACCGTAGAGTTTTCCTCGATCTATTTCTTTAGCTTATCCGAGAAAACCAAGAGAGAAATTTAAATTCGAATAAAACTGCATGTCTTCTAACGAGGAATTATAAAGGTAAAACGACTCAATTCACGTCAATAACGAGAAAATGTTTTTTCTCAGCATACAAAAAGATATATACTTAGGACACATGAAGTATCCTCCATAGGAGCCATGGAAAATTGAGAACTTAAATTATATTTTCTGTGGAAAAGAAATTACTAAGTGTGTTTTCATCTCATTATCACTACAAAAGAAATATTCGCAAAATATTTTGCCAACTTCCGAAACGGAACTCCTTTGTGCTTAATACACGCATATAATTCAATTAAGCGATATGATGTCAAGTTTCTCGCTCAGAACCTCTCTCAAAGAATCAAGACGATGGAATTTTTAACTCTTCTTCTCCTGGCGTGTTATTCTAGGTCAGGATTCTGAGATAATTAAAAAAAAGACGACTTCAATTTCGGATACAGATGGTTGGTGGTATTTAACTACCTACAATTAGTTAGCCACTCTGACTGAAAATGAATACAGCAACGTTCAAGCCATTACCTTCTATCTATTAGTTTCTCTTTCTCTGAGATGATTGATATAATTTCCTCCATTTAATGAAGGACAACCTCTCATTATCAACCACTAAATCATGTGGTACATAATGTATGTATCTCCAAAAAATGAGTTATTTCATGTTTCCTCTCGTTTCTCATATTGAATTTCATTCTCTTTTAAAATTTTCAATAAATAAAGCGGAGGTCTTTATTCAACTTACATATACAATCCAGACAGAGAGCAAGTGGACTGATTAATTTATTAACAATGTGGGGAAAATATTCAAATATGAGCAGTTACGATATCACGATTTTCCAACAAAATAAATCTTTTTAAGGACCTGAAGATGCTGTATTACGGCGAAACCTGGTCGTGAGCGAATAAATAAATTTTATGTGGAATTGCAGTCAGTGTTTCCTCAAACCTATGATAAAATAAATCTTGATCCACAGATTCACTCTAATTGATAAACTATGACCGCACTCATAAGCCATTGTTAAAGTTAAAAAAAAACTCCGATAGATCGATTTAACATTTTTCTTTCCGCTTTAATGAGTGCAAGACCAAAATTTTAACAAAGCGCAAACGATAAATAGTGACCAAGATTTCTTCCGCTACGAAAGATGATTGGCGGGGAGGGAGAACTACACTAAGAAACGAGAAATGGAATAACAAAAAATCCAGCCCAGGAAATTACCCCATCGCGCCAATACACGTTTGTGAGGAAAACGAAGTGTTAAGAGGTAAGGAACAATGAAGCTAGCGCGGGACGAAACAAGTTCCTCTCGTGGGTGTAGGATGAAACGTCTCCGTCAATCTCATCGCAAATGCATCCAAGAGCGAACGCTCAGAGCGAACGTGGTAGAACGCGGAGAAAAGACATCCTGCCGCGAACCCCCCATACTCACTCTCCATGACTTCCTCTCCTCTCCCCTCCCCTCGTCTCCCGTTTACGTCACCGTCCTGCCACGTTCCTTCCCGTTGCCGTTTCCATAGTTACGCACTCGCATTTTACGCACCCGTCGCCCGCCGAATTCACCCAAGGCCGCAGGAATAAATTCCTCGAACCGTGAGGAAACATGGATGGGGAAAATAAAAGAATCATCGTCGTGCGTTCCAATGAGGGCTAACATCCACTCGTGTAGCTTCGGCGATTTAAGTATCGGCCTATCCATCTTCCTTCGCGCCGCACCGCACCTCACAAATCCCCCGCAACCAGTCACTCGCCAGAGACGCACCGCGTGCGACGCTCCGCTTCAATTACCCCCGTGGAGACGCGCATCGAATGAAGTGAGCGCCGGGAAGACCTTGGGATCCCTCCCGCTTCCCTAATCCGCCCTTCCGCCCCCCCCCCCTCCCCTCCCCCCCAGCCACCCTCCAACCAAAACCTCCGGTTTCTCACTCTACGCCAATTCTCCATTCATCTGTGCGCTGTTAATTCTAGTCAGCTGCCTCAAGGGGTTGCCCGATCTTCACCACCGCACCTCCTCAATCCAGAGACGAGTAAACCCTGCCCGCAGCTCGTGCCACCACGACAAGACAGGTGTAAATTATAAATTGTGCGTAAATTCTCAAGTGAACTGAATTTCGACATTACCGTCTGGAAACAGTCAAAAAACATTTACAATGAAGAGTTTAAGGAATGACTTAATCTGAAAAAGATTTTATTTACACTGATTATTTACCTCAGACCAAAACTAGAATTTTTACCAAGTCTTATGGAAGTTTTCAATAATGGACCAAAGATAAAAAACCTTTTTAAGGATCTAAGAATAGAGAAAAACAATCATTCTACACATAAAAAAATAAGAATGAAACTAGAGGAAATATTCTAACGCACGATGGTTTGCTGAAGATGATATTGGGATATCCCCTGAAAAGGAAGACTGTAGAGGTCGGAAGACCTCTTGGGAAAACGTGTATAAAAAGTTAGCGTTAGAAACTACAAAGTTTGAAATAGCTGAGGGGTTAGAGGTTAACTTGGAGAGTTAGTAAGAAAAAATCCTCGAATTGGTAATCAATACTAATGATGAAAGTTACTCATTCAGTATCGACAGTAAACTATTCTTTGAGTTCAATTCTCCCAAGCAGCTATAAAGATTGGATTAAGAGTTAGATCTGGTCCAAAGATCGCATCGTGTTTCACTTTGCGGAACTATTGGCGAAGTTCTAAACGTATTACAAATTTCGAAAGAAAAAGTAATTAGCAGAAATTAGGATCTAGATTTTTCGAATGCGTGTTCTTGAAATGAAGTTATGGTGAAGGTGGAATTGAGAATTAAGTTGTACCAAGTGGTGGAGGGCGTGGAAGTAAACGCGAAAGGTACAGGGACACTTTCGAACAGCAAAAATAATAGCTTCTAATATCATTCATTACCTTCGGCCTCCTTTCCCAAAAATGACATATAGTATGTTAAGCGCCCGTAACCGCATTTTAAGGTATGAATTTACATACGAATCGGAAAATTTAATATGCAGCCAAGACTCAAAAGTATGGCTGACCTCTCACCAAGAGAGAGGATAGGACGAATACTGACGGAATCGGAAACCATCTCACTCTCCTTTCCACTGGCCTCCCCGGAGAACGATCTCATGAGGGCCGGCCGCCTCGAGGGCGATCGAAGAGCACCTGTCACACCACGGTGCCGTCAAATCCATGCGTCCGTCACTTCGAGTCTTAAGCCCGACGCAGGACTCCTCTCTATCCGCCTCGCATATATGTACGCATGCTTCGTCTTTTTCAATTCCTCAGTCCTCCGTTCCCATCATCCTCGTTTAATCTCACTTCACAAGCGAGTGATTAAACATTGAGTCCAGCTGATTGATGACCCGACTTTCACCATGTCCTTCATTCTAGCCAAATTTCTCATTGACTATTTCTTGGATTAATTCGTATGCACCCTCCTTCATTTAAGCCTTGCATTCCTGTAACGTTCCGGATCGCATTCACACCTGCATGTTCTCCCAAGAAGCTTATGCTCTCCACCTAAATCGAGAAATATCTTCGTTCCGATCGCCGTGTACCCCTACTTTGAGACACGAAAAACCCTCATTTACTTCATGCTTCAACTAATTCAAGGAAAACCTGAGCAATTGGACTATTCGCAAAGTAGGAATGCAGGAATCTCTGTGGATATGTACGTATGATATCCACACTTGGGATATTGAGTTGGTATGAGAAACCCGGAGAGTCTTGAGTATGAAAATCGTGAGAAAAACCCTGCTCTTTCTCCTCCTCCTAGCTTATGCTCCATCCGTTCCCCTTCCTTCCGAACCCCACCCCACCCGCCGCCGCCACCGACTTCCTCGCTACCCTTCGACATTCCCAACCTGCTATTCCTCCTTGCTCCCGGATTCTCTCATCTCACCTTCCGCCTCTCACAACCTCCCCTTTCCCTTTCTTGCACCCTTCCCGCTTCTCCTCCTCCCCCCTCCCTCCCTCATCCCACCGCCCACACCCTCACCCTACCCAAAGACGCGCACACGAACACACACACATACTTCCCAGGAATTCATAGACTGAAAAAGTTTCTGAAGGAACTTCACCCAATAA
>WURS02074987.1:0-10336 GCA_011762765.2 Rhinocypha anisoptera | reverse complement strand
GAGAGAGTGAGGGAGAACGAGGCACTGAAACGGTGGGGAGCACCGCGTTCGTCTGGGGGAGTCGACGGCGACTAATTACGCAGACGGCCGATACCCACGAGCTCACTGTGATCAAATACGTACAGAAAGAAGAAAAAAACTACACAGGATCGTGCCTAGGTCACATCAGTTCGATCGTTTCCAGCTTGACCTCGAGAGTGACTTCGATTGAATGACGGAGACAACCACGAGGCTCTCGTGCGAATAATTCCGCCCCAAGGAATGTTTTTAATCTACAAAGTCGTCACGGCAACTTCTGGATCGCTTAAATGCGACCATCTCGACGACAGTCGTTTTACGAAAGTCGTCGACTATTTACCATTTGCACAAAAAACTAGCTCACTCCGTTTTACGAGGCCATCCTTCGCTATAGTCATTTCTGCAGCAGTCAAATCATTACTGGGTTTAGTACTCATCTGTCCACTAGCTGGTTTGATGAATTTTTCCTAAGACTAATTGGGTAAATTATTAAAGGCATTATTACCACTGACGATAGATATTCAAGGAGGAATTAGGACACGTTGAGATAATAAAGGCACAGGAGACAAGAATTAGGAGCTAATATGACGGAACGAAGTTTGTGATAAAGCCTATATACCAAGAGAGTCTTTACAAACCAATCTCAGGGCTGATAAGGACGAGATAAATTTATGTACAATTCGTTATGAATTTTGGATTGAGGATGAACAGGTAGACACGTGTCTGATATAAAAACTGAGTAAAGTTATTCATATCAATTACAGCAACGTTATCCAACATTTGTTAACCATTAAGCGTTTGGCCATCGAACAGCAACACCGTGAACTATGTTATTATACACATATATATACACACATTTTATCCATTTGGTGATTCCAGTGCGGTGATGTGTTTTATTATAATGCGACAATTAATTCACAAAGTGACAATGGTAATACCGTGTGAATAAGTGCTTTTTTACATTGTAAAGTACTTAAAAGAGTTTTCAAACTAGAAAATAAGCTCAACGGCACACACATCGACTCTGATATGTGAATCAAAGGTACTGTAGATAGGTTCAAAGGAGTTCCAATCAATCCACCTGCATCGGCCTAAAAGCAAGTCAAGATTTTTTATGGAATTTGGATATATATATATATATATATATATATAAACAGGTTCCTTTAAAGTAAAGAGTTTTTGTTAAGTCCCCAATATATATAAATAGCTACATCTCAAAACTAAACACTCTTTAGATCAACATCATTTACGTGCCATTTACAACGACAAATAAGCCACGCCCATAATAACGATGATGTACCATCTATCTTTTTTCATGTGTCTCAAATGGAAATTAACAATATCACGTCTGGGTAACGCGTAAGTGATAACCACATCAAATTCCACACATTAGGCTTGGTTGGTTGGTTTGTCTGGCGAGGTTAGATCTCACCTAATCACTACTCCAACGGCGTGTAAAATTTTACACATCAGGGTAAGAGGACCAGTTCCTTTCCCTGTGCCCAGGAAGATCAGGTACCCAGAAAACCACTCAGTTTGTGTTCTAGCTGGATGTGTACAGAGGCTTCGCCAGGCCTTGAACCCCGACCTCATACCAACACAAAGAGTTTAATGCAGTCTAGATATACCTGAGATAAATATATTACACACCGATCTGACGCATGACCAGCATAATAACTGTGAGAGTTATTCCCGAGTCTCAAACTGGGTCAAGGTCTCCATTTTGGCCCTCGTATCGAAATTCGACTCGAACACTGGTTTCAGAGCGGATGCCTAAGAGACGAACTTCAAAATGACCACCGAATCGCAGGTCAAAACGGAGACCTTGACCTGGTTGTGGACGCCAGAAGAATTCACGTTTAAAATACAGGCTCCTATTAATTCCAAAAAAATTAATGAAGGTGACGGCAAAACAGGGATAAATACAAAACCTAAAGAGCCAAGAAGAGTGACGAAAATCGAAAGAACGCATAAGATGTCAAATTGTAATAGTTGTTGTAAAACTCCAAAGAAAATTCGATGTCACTAAAATTAATTCAATTTCGAAATAAAACTTTATTGTCCGTCTTACATCCCAATAGGTAAATAAGTTTAATGTATTCCGCATATATAACATTGCGGTGTTAACACTTAAACATCACAGACATACTCCAACGTCATAGAGCAATTGTCATTACGCAAGTCATAGTGCATTTGCATGAAATTGCAATGGTTCTTTCTAGAAACAAATGTGGTAAAGGAATAAGCCTAATTGTATGATTAGGTTATGTCTTCCTTCTATGCATTTTAAGAGGTCGTGGTAGCCCAATGAGTAGAGCGCTTGGCTACTGTAGGGGGGACCCGGGTTCAAAGCCCGGTAACGCCTCTCGACACTTCAAGCTGAGTGATTTGATTTTTTGGGCACCACATCTTCGTGACAAAGCATAGCCAGCACAAGGACTTATGCCTTCCTGTCCGGATGTGTCAATTGTCACACGCTAAGGGGTGTGACTCTGTCTTTTGAAGTCGTAACAAAACGACAGAGGTTTCACCGGATTTAGATACTTCAAAAATTCAAATATCCAGCCTGACAACTAAAATTTCCCAATTCAAAATATTTTTTGATACTTTTGTCCAGCTTTTTGGGATTTCAGACCACTGCCCGGCGTTACTACTATCGGACTAATAGTTATGGACACCCGAACAAACCGTGAGGTTCCAGGGTTTAATTATGTGAAATTTTTCCATTTTGGAGAAGAAAACATCTGAATTTCACTTGATACGAGACTTATTCGGGACTCGAGTTTCAGCATTTTTTGCCATCACCACCTGATGATGGCATAAAATACTGAAACTTGGGTCGTGAATAAATCTATTATCAAGTGAAATTCGCATAATTTTTCTTCTCCATATGGATACCCGAGTTTAAACATCAGTGCCAGGAAAACAGTCTAATCAATCTCAACGTAACTGTTAATAATTGTCTCCCGTATATATAGCAATACAGGTTCCTTAAGGATCCCATATTAAAAATATTAGGAAAGTGGGTTTATAGGCAGATGCTAAAAATTGTAGAAAGATATTGTCAAAACGGAGAAAACAAAACTGTATTTCGAGCAAGTTAAGAGACACCCAGAAGCATCCTTCTTATTGTGTTTAATATATCAAGGAAGCATCGAGGGAACAAGAGGACCAAAATAAAAAGAACATCCTGGCTAGAGAAAATACAGTTGTGGTGACAAACGACAAGTGCAAGCCAATAAAGTAATCATCGCCAACAATCGATAATTGGACACGAAACGTGGATAAGAATGAACTTCTTAAGTCACTGCAACGAGTCAATGCGTAAAAAACATTTCTTAACAATTTATTATTCAACTAGACGTCCAGAATGGGAAACTTTTATTTTGCGACTGGAGCCACCTAAATGAATACACTTGAACGCTACAAACGTAGTATTTCCGTGTTATCAGAGTCATACCAACAGTAGTTGTGAGGTGGCATGGTGTATAATTTATTTTATATAATTCTGAAATTTAAAGGTCGTATAGGTATGGTTATAAAAGCTGGGATGCGATAACGAACATTCTTCTGCGCACTGTCGTCACTGTTCTCTATAACTTGTTCAAGTACCGAGGTTTGAGATCTCGTTGGGATTGTGTAAGGGTCGGGAATGGCGTTATTCAAGTCTCCCTATCACGATGCACAAAGAGTAGAGTTTGCGTCCTCCATAAAGATAACACAGTGCGCGCCATGGTTATGAAAACCCAAGTTCGCTACCAGACATTTGAGGAAAACGATGGGGAGCGGGGATGGAGACATTTAATGGTTGAAAATGGAACCAAACCTGGGTGGAGAGGATGCGGGGAAAATATGAAGCAGACGAAACTGTAGACGTCGGAGAAATCTATAGGGAGCGGGATGTTGAAAGAGAAAACTAAATGGATGGGGGATGAGAAATCGAGGGAAAAAATGTCTGCACAAGGCTTTAATTAGAGTCGAGAAAATAATTCATAAAATATTAATAGCATATTCTTTTAAAATATAAAACTATCGCACAACTGGAATCAACGTAATGGGTAGACTCTACGAAGTTAGGGATTAAAAATATTTTTAGTTGAAAAAAAGAATAAACGTATCTAATACGAAAGTGTATGAGTAACCAAATTGAAAAACTCTTACAAAGAAAGTTGGATGGCGCATGAAAAACAGATAATGGAGAATGATAGAGTTATAATGATGATCAAGGAAGAAATGAAGTTTGCAGGTGACAGGGGAGCTTGGAGAATGTCTGGAAACTAGTGATGGGGTTGACAACTTATGATGATGACCAAGACAAATGTTTTGTAGTAAATGAAATGTAGTAAAGCCAGATCGGAATGTACGCTACAGATGTTAAGATATACAGCTAAGTCTCAATTTTAGAGCATTGGGAAAACTCGGACAGATTTTAGTGACCGAAATTCTCAAGCCGAGTTGCAATTAAATGATGATTATGGCTTATGGCTGACTTTCATTTCTCTCAATTTGAAGTCTTTGTCGGAAACGCCGATACTCATCCACTGAGCCCAAAGTGGGCTTGAAGGGAGTGAGATAAACGAGTAAACTTCGGTACACGCGACACATTACAAGGCAGCTTCGCCTGCGGCATCTGCTTGCCACTCCCACACTACGGGATACCATAAATTGATGTCATGTGTGACTATCCCGGAATAGAACCATAATTCTGTCTAAAATTATCTTGGTTGGGGATATTAAAATTGAAAGAAGTAAGGGAGGACTGAGAAGCTGAGGGCGGAAAACGTTTTGGAATGTCTACACTAGACACAAGCCGACGCTGTAACCATAAACATCACTTATCACGGTCCGATACATGCCGTCGATTTTATTATCCTTCATTTACGCTATCGTCTCAACAGTAAATTTAACGTAATGTCCATTTAGATTTCTCGCGGCGCCTGCTTTACCCCACGGTGATGCATCCGGTGGAAGGAACAAGGCACAACGTGCAAGAAAGAGTGCTTCCTTAGGTTATTTTTAGTCCGTTTTACAACTGGGTTTTGAACATGTGACGAAATCTCTGAAGTGTCTACACGCTTGAATGGGAAATTGAAGGGATAAAGCCTTCAATGGAGAGGTAGAAATGAAGGGAGAGGCGTCAGTTTCATCGTTTTAATTCGGAGAAGATTGTAAACAATAGAACGAAGGGCCACGTGCACGAATTCTTAGATCGTGGCTTGATAACAGAACAATCGTGACGATCAAATTGATACAATCATGGCTACACGACATTGTATTAAGAGGAAAAAAGCAGCAACATGTGGATTTTTAAAGTGTCGTGAAATTCATTATGAAATAACTTGAACTTTTCAATGCCAACATGTCGTGAATAACAGCCATTACACATTCGGCGACGTAGTATTCACGACCTGGAGGTCTATTTTAAATTAACCAAAAATATAAAGAGATTCGTCCTGATAATGTCGAATAGCAGTACCGGAATTCGAATTTATCATATACCGCATACGCCGGTTATCCGATTTCACGAAAAAGATAAGCTTTCTTCAAGGTGAATTTCGGTCAAAAATTTGAGTCGAACCACAGTAAAGCTGTTTCATTACTTATGGTGCATACCCACACAGGGCTTACTATATCGGAAAGTAAGTCTTGACAGGAAATAGAACTGGAAATAAGATCCCTACTATAAGAGATGCCTTATAGAACAGGATGATATTCAGGAAAGATGGAAGCAGAACGTGAAGGAACTCTATGATAAGGAAAATAGACGCTTGAACTTAAGACTAGAAAGAGAATGGGAAGTAGATCAGGATAGCTCTGGTACAGAAATATAAGATAGCGAGATTGAAAGGACCCTGCGGGACATGAAGAGGAATCATGCAGTGGGGGTGGATAATATACCATCAGAATTACTCTAGAGTTAGGAAAAGCAGGAAGGAAGAAGTTTTAGGACCCAATTAAAGCAATTTACGTTGAGGGAACTTGGCCAGAAGATTTCGTTAGATCGATCTCATTTCCAATAACAAAGAAAAATAAAGCAGCAGAATGTGAGGACTATAGAAAAATTGGTTTGATCCCGCATACAGCAAAGGTAGTTCTAAGAAGCATCAGTAAAACACTGCAGAGAAGGGTAGAAGAATACGTAGGTGAAGAACAGTTCGGTTTTAGTAGAGGCGGAGGGACTCGTGATGCCATAACTGTGATGAGGACATTGATCGAAAGGAATATGGAACATAATCAGGATGTTTTCACCATCTATGTAGATTCCGAGAAAGCATTCGATAAAGTAGAGGCTTTCGAGATGTAGGTTTGGCAACAGATGGATAGGAGTTTTTCATCCGTTTGAATGAAGAAGTGTTAAGAATGGTAAGAGAAGAGAGGCGTTTGCTGCGAGAAATCCAAAAAAGGCAGAAAAGGTGGATGGAAGGAGTACTCAGAGGCAGTGGGTTGTTGAAGGTTGTAATAGAGGATAGAATGTTGGGTAATCGGGGTAGGGGTAGGAAGAGAATAGGGATTTTGGATAGAACGATCGGTGGTGGGAAATATGCAGATTTGAAGAGGGATTAAGCTGAATGTAGCATGGGCAAATCTAACCTGAGGCTCATCAAAACCTTTAACCGGTAGATTACCCTTCATTCATTAAACCCACACATTTTTTAATATCTCATGTCAACCACTTTGAAATTTCGATTGTTGAGAATAACGGCGAAACAATACATAAAAGGCATGCACATATTACAGCAGAAAAAATACGGCATAATGCTTTGGGTTTGTGATAATAATGTTTTCAATTAGTCATTCTTTTCTGATTGAATGAAACGATAATGATTAAGCAATGGCAATAGAAAAATGCCATATTTTTAAGTGAATTCCTTTTTGGCGCACATATTTTAACGTGAATTTTTCTAACAAACGAGCTTAATTTTACCTGATTTTGACGTAGTTGAACTCCCACTTAAAACCAAATTACTCTAAAACTCTGCCAAAAAAAATAGTCCAAAGTCATGCGATTTCTTGCTGTAGTGTAGACTTTGTTTGTTGATTTTTGCGTTGAAAATGGTAAATTAATTTGAAACTAATCTCATCAAAGCGAAGCTTATAATGTTTTTATTATATTTTATATATTTATAGCGACTCTATTATGGTATCCTTCATTTTAAATATATAAAAGACGAAAGTTAAGAATTAAAATTGCAAAGATATGAAGACGTTGACGGATAATGGGATAGCTTGGGGTGCGGGCAAAAACCAGATAAGGAGATTTTTAAGAGAGATGTCTAGGATTATACAGTTAAGGGGTCCACAGATTCAAGGTATTGCGGACAAATCCAAGTAAGATAAGTAATTATATTATAGAATAGATAATAAAGTATTCTTTAGTTTATTTTTATATTTATCACCAAAGTTAATTGAAGTTAGGAACAGGATGTAATAGAAACTAATCAGAGAAAGTGTGAATACGGCTACGGGATATTCCCTTAAAGACCTTCAAAGAGTAAGGTATTTGCCTATGCTCGAGAATTCTTAAAGCCAGGGATTCAGTTTTAACTATGATATCGTAATAGAGCTGATTGATTTGAGCCAAACTTCGGCTCATTTTTTTAAAATTTGTTGACAGAAATTCTTGCACATTACGACGGTGACACTGCAAAATAATTACTAGGGTTTCCTTATTATGAGATTAAGATAACACCACAACCACAGAATACACCATAATTTTCTCATCATTATTGAAAATCAAGAAGTACACGTATACGACAGAAACTGTGACGTGAGGTACTTACTTTGCACAGCGGGTAAAGAAAAGTTATGGCCCGGTAGAATTAACAACGTTTCGCCTACCGACCATTTCTTGATATGATTTTTTTCTTCACCAAAGAGATGGTAAATGGTTTCATTGATGTTCTTCTATGGACAATGATTACCGTAGAATTAAGTGAAACCGAGTAAGATTTTTTTTAAAAAAGCAACGAGGCATTTGATTACCTCATGAAACCGATGGATCCTATGTAGCGCTACCCCGAAGGTCCAACATTAGTATAGGTATATCTAAGAATCAGACCTCCCAGGGTAAAATAAAGGACACCGTACAATCTAAGCAATTTTAATTACTGAAATTTATAATACACTATACTCAAGTATAATTCACTATACTCCATAATTTCAAGTAAATTTATGAAATCTAACTTGAATTTGATAATATACTCTATGGAAAACGCTGAACAGCGAAAAAACACAGAATAGAAGTCAAATATAGGGGAGTATAAAAAAGTAAATTTTTTACGTGTAGACAGTGGGATTGTGTTAGAGATAAGGACGATTTCCTTCTCTCCATTCGAAGAAGAGTCATAGAGATGAAACGTGGAGAATTTACTTGTCCCTCTTTTTATGTTCACCTATTTAATATAATAATTAAATAATAATTTAATCTTATTTTATTTTGCATACACTTAATTTTTATTTCGCCATATTTTCCACAAAGTCCCTGTCAAATTTCTCTGAGAATACCATTTAAATGCAGATTAAATGAAACATGACGTACTGATTAATTTTAACCTAGTGCCATGCAGGGAATTTTGATGACTTTGGTTTCTTTTCTGTAATTGTGAATTTTCGACGATACAGATGATTTCTGTATAAGAATAATTTCCTATAATCTAGACGCAAAATTCCATAGATAAAGGTTAGTTAGCTTGATCCCTCGCCAACCATCATTGACAAGTAACCCATAATACGCGCGCAGAACAATTATTTCATCACCCAAAGGGTCAATTCATCTACACCGTGAATAGAAGTCCAAAGAAAATCACCGCATTTCATCCTTCCGCCACTTTTCTACTCCCCTTCGTCCTCAAGGGAGCGAGAAGGAAGGTCTGTGTCACTGGCATTAACCGGGAGAAGTTCAAGTTATACGTCCCGTGCACTGTCGCGCTTCGTATCTGCGGTACACAATCTAAGCGAGGCATGCGAGATTCCATTGAGGGAACTCACGAGGCGCAGCTAAGGTCAAACAGCGAGTACGCCAACATGCACCATCCAACAGCACGCAGTCGTCACGAGATGCAGAATCTCAAGGTTAAACCTTGCCGTTTTTAAAACCCCCGACGGCGACCTCAAAACTTTTTTCGAAGGATTGCAAGAGAAATCTCAAAAGGATGACAAAGATCACTAATATTTCAATAAAATAGTTAAAAGAGTTCTCTGTATCATTAAAATGTTAATATCCTATTCAGGATGTAAGCGACTACTGAAAACCATTGTATTTTGCATGTTATTTATCTTCCCGATGATTGACTTGCGGAAGATGTTTGATCTCAAACCGAAGATGGATTAAGTCCCCTTAAATACATATGTATGCAGGACATACTCGTATAAATAAATGTATATAGAATACCGAGTCGGCGTTGGGAATGCAGTATGCGGTTCCTATAAAAGAATTGGCTTCAACCTTGGGGGAAATGATCTCCAAAAACAAGTGGCTTCCTATGAATGTGAATATGATGACACTTATATAAAATTAATAAGATGTTAATTGGCTTCGTCCCGATTCTATGGAAATATTAGTTCAATAGAATTCCGCTACACTTGGTGAAACCACTTTATGAATAGGTGAACTTAAACTTTGTTCGGTTTCACTGAAAACCCAGGAAGCTTTTGTAAAACCGAACAAGGTTTAATTTTCCCTATTCACTAAGCAAGTATTTACTAAAATAATGTAAGTAATTGCTTTACTTTTTATTTTTTAATAGCACACCAAAAACAGTAACAAGAATATTGGGTCCCATAAATAAAATTAGTGACAATACTGGTTTAACAAAATAATTAGAAAGCAGGAGTAAAAAGCGATATGCAAAAAGTGAGAAGGAAATAAATACCACACAAAGATTTGTTTTTGGAGGGTCGACACTGAAGAGTCGTTTTTGGAGGGAGATGAAGGTGTTGCTTGCGGAGAAAACAAGGGCAGTGAGCAGCGAGGGAGTTGATATGGGTGGGCAATTTCTAACACGTACTATCCATTTGCAATTGTGAATACGTACATACGGACTACACTCTTTATGCTCTTCAGTTGAACACACACTCATCCTTCAGACAATATGTTACATAGTTTTGACTCTCCTTCCGTCTCACCAGACCAGATAACTCTAGATAAATTACTTCCACTAGATTACACTTCCACTTCCATTACATGACTTCCAACGCAAGATAAATTACATACAAGTGGACAAATGTTATCACTTGCGCATTGTTGGGTATAGGTAGCAGCGGTCAAGCGGATCCCTACTTCTCCCCCATTATTCCCTTCCCAGTTTAGCCTTCCCCT